>CM038220.1:118169811-118369624 GCA_021442155.1 Cymbidium sinense | reverse complement strand
ATTTCAAGATTGGAAGATATTGCATTCTGAAGTTCAATTACTCAAAATAAATTAACAAACTTTATAAAAATCATGAAAAATCATTTAAATCAATTAAAACTTTAGAAAATTATAACAAATCATAGAAAAATCTAAAAAATATAAATAAATACTCATTTTAAAGGTATTTTAGAGGAGATTAATTTAAAATTAATTTTAATTAATTTTGAATAATAATTAAGGCTTAATTTAGGTTTAATTGAAAACTTAATTAGCTTAATTACTCCTAATTACTCAAGTAATTAATCTCAAACTTTTTGAGGTTGATTAATGGGATGACCTTGCCTCCCATAATTTTCTTGGGATTTATTGCTTGGTTAATTAGGGAAATTATTTGTCTTAGCCCTAATAAGTTTCTTAATTTATTATATAATTAATTAACATTCTTAACAACAAGAAAACCATTAATTAAGCTTGCTAATCATTGTAAAATAGTGAATGAGCATGGAGAATGAGACTGTGACCTCTTTTCCATTCTTTTCCCTAAGTTCATTTCACTTGACTTGAAACTAAGTAATTTGGGACTAATTAATAGTTTAATTCATTAATTAAATGGCTTAATTAATTAAATTGAAATCATCATCATTCCAGATCTTATCTAATTAAGTTTTTTTGGTAAACTCTTAGGTGTTCAAAAACCTAAGAGAATTCTGAGGAAATTATAATTAACCCATACGTGTGAGAGAATTATAAGAGTACTTAATTAAGTCCCTTAGCTTAATTAATCATTAATTGTGAGCCAATTGCATTAGGCCCCTTTCATTTCTTAGGATCATTATTGATTTAATTTATAATGCATATGCATATCATGTTGTCTCACCATTACTTGGGTAAATATGTTAAGGTGATATAGGAAAGGGGTAATTAATGGACTTAACTCATATTGCAACCTAATTAATCTATAAAATCAACTTAATTTCTTTTCATTGAACCAAATTGATTAACCAATATGGAAATGGGTTAGGAGCAACAAATGATTGAATTATCTCTTTTCTCTAAATCAAATCAAACATCCAAAAATAACTTAATAAGAAGGTTTGGTTTACTTTAACTGATTATAATTGATATGATTGTCCTTAGAAATTAGTTTCATTGAATGAAATATGTGTTCTATGTCTTATTATTCCTTTTCAATCATATTAAATAATGTGTGTCATGTGGTTCCATGCATTCATGTTTTCAAAATTTTTAAACTTAAATGAATTTCCTTTATGTCAAGCTTGCATGTGTTAATTTAATTTAATATATGTGTGGCTATTATCACTACTAAATCCAAATGTATTTTCAAAAAGCTTATAAATGAGTAATAACATATGAAGTGATAGTAGTTATGATTACATATAGCTTTGCATGTGGATATAGCTTAAGTATGTGAAATAGAGCTTTCTTTTCTTAAATCTATATGTAGCTTTACATGTATTTGAATGTTAATAAGTATATAGTCTGAACATCCCAAGAATACAAGGCTTTAGTTAGCCCCAAGGAGGTCATTTGATTACCTCACTTCACTAGTTTAACAATGACATGTACTTATTTTATTTCATTTACATGTGTTCCTACATTAGAATTGGGATGAAATTCTGTTTCACATACATAAATTTTCTAATCAAATAAAAATGTAATTTTTGCATGATTTTCTTTCTCCTACTTACATATACATTCATGTGCAGTGAATTAGCGAAGTATATAGTTTGGACATCTCAAGAATATGAGGCTTTAACTAGCCCCAAGAAGGTCATTTGATTAACTCACTTCCCTGGTTTAACAAAGACATGTACTCGCTTATTTCTCTTTACATGTGTATGTATGTGTGGCTAAAGGATGAAAATCCCTCTTTTCTATTAAGAATACATGCATTCATAATAAACTAAATGATTGAATTAATTAACCATATGATGTGGGGTCTCTTTCTTTATGTTATTACATACAAATTTACATGTGTTTGAATGCAAATGAGTATATAGTTTGGACATCTCGAGAATATGAGACTTTAGCTAGCCCCAAGGAGGTCATCTGATTACGTCACTTCTTTGGTTTAACAATGACCCGTACCTATTTAATTTCATTCTTATGTATATTTGTATAAGAATTTGGATAAAGCTCTATATTAATATGAGTTAAGTCTAACAATTAGAAATTATATTTAGCTTGTGCATTAGAAATTATATGCCTTTTCATAATTTTTTTATGATTATTGTTTGTTGTATGGCTTGGATGCGATTAGGCTCTTAGGGAAAAAAATAAATATTTTGCCCAACTACAACTCATAATTTAATTTCTAAGTAACTCATAACCTCACCATAAATCTTAGGAATTAAATAAGATAATTAAAATATTTAGTAACCCTTTAGGTGTATGGTTGTATGTCTAATATCATGCATGCATCTTCTACCACTCTTGCAAAAATGAGGGCCTCGTTCTTGCATGCATGACCTATGAGAGCAACTCTCTTGATGGAGCTTCACCCTCTTCTCTCTTGATTTGGCCCATAACTTATTTCAACATGATTTTTGGCATACAAAAATCCCAAAGCCTTTGTGAAAATGAAGTGTCCAAAAGCAAATAAATTTTGAAAATATTTGCATTAAACTAAGTCATTACTCATATCACTCATGCATTAGACATAACTATCTTACAAAATTATATGACTTGCCTACATGGTTTTAAAGGATAGGAGGAGTTAACTAGCAATCACTCTAGGGGATTGTAAGCTCAGCAGTTGAGTGGATTATCCTCTCTTATGGAGGTAAAATATATACCCATCTTCGCTTAGACTTAGGTCATGCTTTGTCTTATGCCAAAGCTCTCTAGATCTAGGATTCGAAATAGCTATTTCCTTTGGGCTACGAGCATAAATCCTCACCTCTTAGGCATTTACACAATCCTATGTTCTGGGATTATAAGTCATAGCTTTCTAATAAAATATCGACTTTAATAAAATTAATCTCTTTAATTTCAAGCATATAAAGCCCAATTATAGGATATATTAGAATGCTCACTAGGCTTCCTAGTATCATGAGCATTTTCTACTTATTCCTTTTGGCTTCTAAAATAAGTCTTCTACTTGAACAATCCCATTTGATTTTTCAAACATAACTAATTTATTGATAGTCTAGCCTTAAAATCTTTGGAGACCCTAATTATCTACTTTAGAGTATTTCTAAGGGATCCCATTCCTTAGGATGTAATTAACTATGGGGCCTCCATTAAGGACTGATCTAAAATAAACTCTGCTTTACTTTTCATTTAAAGTAAAGGAAAAAATCTCTCATACATTCGAAGACCCATCATGCATTAGGAGTCCCTATTTGTTGTTAAGTCCATTATAGGGTGATGATTTCCATCTTTTTATGTAGTATACCATTTTTTAATGTCATAATTGATCACTTCAATAAGTACCCCCTAAGATCTTCGTGGTGTCCTACATTCTGAAGATAAACACCACATGCGCATTATTCCAAGATCCCTAAATAAAAATTTATACCTATGATGATTGACTTTAAGTCTCTTCTAACTATGTATAATTAAAAATAGTATTAATTCTCAAACATGTTATGTGCAGTGCAACATTCTCAAGTCAACATGAAATCACCCTATCAAATAGGGGACATTTTAATTTTTATATTTAGAGATTGTCAAGCTTTCTTCTATAAGACAGGGGGAACTTTCTATACATTTAGTTTGGCATCAAGCTTTGAGTCTAGATCCCTAAATGAATTTTCAGGAATATTGCCACTAGAATTACAACCAACTATATGTGCAGAAGGCAAAGCTAATTTCAATTATGACATAAATAAAGAATCTTCAAAGGTTAAAGATTTTTCTCTCAGATGTATCAAAATTCTAAAGATCATGTAAGAAGAACACACAATTCTGGAAGCTTCAATCAGCTAAGTTGGAAAAGCATCAACCTCTACATATTCAAGTCTAGGACTCAAATGGGTTCTAAAGGTCAAACTCAATAAGCCCAAAAATGATCGAGTTGCTGATGCTCTCCTCACTCAATAAGCCACAAGAAAATGCTGCAGTGAAAGAACACTCATTCATTAGTTTGATGACCAAACCACCAATTCATCACATCTTAAGTTAAAGACTCGAGTAAGTTCTAAAGGTCGGACTCAACAAGCCCACAAATGTCTGAGTTGCTAACGCTCTCCTCAATTAATAAGAGATAAGAAAAGGTCACGAGAGCCCTATTTCATTTTAATGATGAAAGTTGTTCAATCTCAAACAAAATTGAGCTTAGTGATTAAAAGCAACTAGAATCTAAGAGGTCTTTTACTTGATCGATGGACCAAGATAATAGAAAATAATTTGAGCTACCTTAAATCAATCTCTATATTGCTTGAAAGGTGATACTTCAATCTCTTTTCAAAAGTCTGATCAAGCATAAAGCACATATCAAATCCCATTTTCTCATCAAATCCACCAAAGAAGAAAGCACAGAATCGAGGAAGCAATTCTATAGTTCATACAAAGCCAATGGCTGAACTAAAAGAATTCTATAGTTATTCAGTTTGTTAAAGCACATATTGTTAGAATGATAACTCAACATTATATACCTAATATAAGCTGAAAGGCTAGGTCATTTGTATGCACCCTTCAACGAGTCCATCAAAGTAGCAAGCACAAGAATGAAGATATACGTGCACTTCCTGACAAGTCAATATGGACAAATTAGGTCAATCCATCATCAAGTCCATCAAGCTTAAAGCTATGATAGAAGGAATTTCAAATCTCAGAATAAACAAACCAATTCCTCCATCAAACTTGGTCAAGCATGAGGCTAGGGTCAAAGGAAATCCAAATTTATAAAGATACAAAAGAAAGAGATCTTCAACAAACCCATTGAAGAAGAGAGTAGATGATGGAAGAAGCTCTTAAGCGAACCCATTGAAGTTGAAGCTGAAGTGAACCAAGATCCATGACCAGCACAAAGGGTCAACCAGTTGTCAACGAACATGACTCGTTCCATACACGAATCACATTTATTGGGGGGGGGGGGATAGTTATTGACCTCCATGCATGTGCCATAAGTCGAGTCGAGTATACAAGACAAATTCAGTAGACTTCAAATATAATAGCAAGCAAATAGGAGTTAAAATGCACTAGGCATCGCCAAAATCAGTTGAAATAATCATCGATCAATGAACGAACTATACCATTATGTTCATAACATCAAAATTGATTAAAATATAAATATTTCATAATCCGACAGTCGACCAATCAAGAGATTGAGTCATCGAAGTGCCAATGCGCATATTAGAGTCGGGAGGCTGTGACGATCGCCAAATGACCTCCGTTCATGAAATTGATCACATCGTTACGTCAAAATGATGAGATTTATTAGATGAGACTATCCGTGATTGATTTGTATGAGTCTACCTGAATGTTGAGCTATCATAAGTGATAATGTGCATTTTTTAGCCAAAATTGACTCGATTCGATGCCGACTTGAACCAAATGGACTATGATCGTGAAATGGACTATGTCATTGTGTCTAGAACATTAAAATTAGCTAGAATAGACATCCAATTTGACTAAGGTTATCATTCTTAAAATTTTATTGAAATTAATATGTATTTCGAGATAAATCTACCTAATTATCCCTTAATTACATCCGTTCAAAGCTTATGAACTTGTAGCTACCCTCATCCATAATTAGCCACCCATGATAGCCAATTAGAAGTTGCCACGTATGGCCCACCCATGTAGAGTAGCTAAATCCCCTTATTTCTGCATCTCTCATCTGTTCCTTCAATAGCTCAAAATGAAGAGAAAATTGAGCGCTTCCTCTCTTCTCCCTCCCACTCTCATTTTCTTTGTGATGGGAAGTCGAGGCATCCACACGCACCAAAGGCTCCATCCTTCTTTTCACCCATTCGCCATGACTACAAGCGAAACAAAAAATCTGAATACCATTGCTCGATTGTCATTTCATGCCGCAAAGCCCTCCTTCCCTTCATCGAGCCAAGCACCAAACGCACTCCAATTCCACGTAGCCCGTCATCTTGCTTTGTTGGTTTCCTCCGACCTCCTCTCTTAACCGGAAGCGACAGGAGTCCTTCCTCTCGATTTCACGCGCCTGAACCTCCAGAACACCCTCACAACTTCTTCTCACACAGAATGATATGCTCATGGGTCTCCATTTCTCAGATCACACAGCCTACCTCCCATTCGAATGAGCAACCTACCCATCCATTCTTCCCATGATGATCAACAATTACCTCTAGTGAGCTCCAACGGAAGGTATCATGGATGTGAAGAAATGCTGCACGAATTGCTGCTTGCTCTTGTTGGCTACATCAGAGATTTGGTAATTGATGAGAGGGACGAGCAGGAAACTCCATCTGCCGACCTTATTTCAGACTTCCCAGTCGAGTCCACCAAAATGCTGGTGCTAGATATCTCCTTTATTTAGCGACCCAAAAGGGATGTTATTGAAAGGCTTTTACCATTAAGCTTCTACTATAGGGAGCTAGATCACTTTGTTGCTAAGAATTGCCATTTGAGTTTATTTCATCATGCAAAGCATTTCTATTATACCCAAGCTCCTGGGAAAATAAGTGTTTATCGCAGGGCCATTGCAACTGGGGTAGTTGAGATTTTATCAGTTTATAGATTAGCTATTCTACAAGTTGAGTAGAATTTATTATTAGATCCTATGCCTATTTTGGCAACCATGACTCATGGCCTCAATAAGTTCGATGTGCTTCTTCCACCAATCTATGAGCCTATAACATAAATTGAAAGAGAAGGTATCAGAGGAGGCAAACTTCTAAACCTTATGCATAAAAGATGCCATTGTGGAGTCAATTTTTTTTACTAGTAAATCAATAAGGGTCCTTTGAAATCAAACGTCTTTATTCAGAGTACAGGAATCCATCTTCCAACATCACAATTTAAGAGGGGCATAATGAGTCGAGGGATCTAAGGGAATCTTTGCCCCTCTTCAAAAAGGAATAAGTCAATATATATATATATATATATATATATATATATATATATATATATATATATATATATATATATATATATATATATATATATATATATATATATATATATATATATATATATATATATATATATATATATATATATATAAAAAAAAGAAAAAGAAAAAAAGATGATATATCTGCAAACTTATATTGTGCTATGTAGGTATGAAGGCTCATTACACTTAGAAGAGCATGGTGGGATTGAATACTATGACCACAGTGTTGCAAGACACTGACCGCTACACTTAGAAAAGTGTGGCATGTAAAGCGTCCCAATGCTCCCATGTAGACAACAGAAGGCGCCAAAATTTTGTTAAAATTTTACACTTTGATTAAATGGGATAATTTCATTATAATCTATTTAAGCAAACTTAAATTAAAATTCAATAAAAAGTTAACCTACAAATGATGAATGAAAGGAACTAAAGGTCTTTGCTTGAAATGTAGCGAATCTTCCTCGATGCTTTGAGCTTGTAAGAGTTCATAAGCACATCCGACAAGTGTGTGTTTGAAGAGAAGGAAATCCCTACTATTTATAGGCATGAACCAACCCTTATGTGGATCCCACCATAACTCATGATAATTTCAATCTATTAAATGATGAATTATGAAATCAAGGTGCCCATTAATGATATATTATGAAGATGATAAAACTCATTAAGGAAGTCATGAATATGGGAGGTTTTGGAATAAGCTTCATGTGCATATCATAACATAACATCCAACTCCAACTCAAGTACTTTAAGATTTGGCAATGATGCCTATTTGAAATGAATGTTCATGAAGGAATGTGATGAAGGTCAAATCAAAGAGATGATGCATAGTACAAATTTGTCTATTTGTAAAATTGGAAAATTTAATTTTGTTTTATAAAATATAGAAATCCATTAAATGATTAAGCATAAAAAATTAGAGACTTCATTAGTTGATCAACTATGAAAATAAAGAGATATATTAAATAGTTGGTTACAAAAAAGAAATTCACTAAGTAAAAAAACCTTCAAAAAGAAGAGGAATCAACTTGAATATTACATTCCATTGATTCATTGAAGTATTTTGAAGAGTTGAATTTCCATGTGAGCCACAAATCAAGCTATCATGTGAATTTATAGCTTCAAAAATACATGCAAATACTTGAATAAAGTGAGTTCTTTACATTCATTTTTAGGCAATTTCATACACTATTCAAGTGTTCCGATTTATGCCAGCATGCTTGAAAATATACCCGCATGGGCCTCCATACTATGTTAAATGTATGAATTTAGTGTCTGAGAATATTGTGCGGGTTGATTCCTGGTTGGGTCTTAGGACTGGATTAGGGTTAACAAAACCTAAAAATCTAATAATATTATTATAATAATCTCAACTTATTAAAATATCTGAGAAGCTAATTCTCTCATATGATAGTAGATATGATCCTATATTATTAAATTAATAGAGTCGACATATTCTAGAATAGTAAAATAATATATTTTCCATAATAATAGCTGAGTTAATTGAAGATATCAACTAGAGGGGTCATCATTATCAAAATATCCAAGATATTTATATTTAATATTCTTAAATTTAAAATTCTCAAAATATAAATCTAGATTTGATCCTCTATTATTAAATTAATAAAGTTGACAGGATCTAAAATAATCTAAATGATCAAGCAAACTTATACACCCTAGTGATGCTTGAGTTGATTGAAGAATACCAACCAGAGGGGTCATCATTATAAAAATATCTAAGATATTTATATTCAATAGTCTCAAATTCTAATTCTCAAAATATAAATATAGATCTGATCCTCTATTATTAAATTAATAAATTATATAATCAAGCAATAAAATAAATGATTAATTCCCCAATGATGGTTGAGTTGATCAAAGATTTCAATCATAGGGGTTCAATCTTAAAATAAAATTATTAAATTGCAATGTGAATATTCAAATCATTCACATCCCCAATAATGGTTGACTTGATTGAGAATATCAACCGGAGGGATCATAATTATTAAAATATCTAAGATATTCATATTCAATAATTTCAAATTCAAAATTCTCAAAATATAAATCTAGATCTGATCCTCTATTATTAAATTAATAGAGTCGACGGGATCTAAAATAACAAAATGAATGATCAATACTCCGATGATGGCTGTGTTGAATATAGATTTCAACCAGAGATGATATTTTCATCAAATCAAGCTCAAATCAAATTAATATAAATTAAATATCAATCTAAAAATGAAATCTAATATGTCATCAAGTTATAAATGCTTAAACAAAAATTCAATATGTAAAAAAAAATAAAGCAAAAAATAATAATATATCCACTTTCCGTGATCATTTGTTGGATGTGACAAATCAAGAAAACTCTAGCTCACAAAGGAGCCAAAATCAAATTAAATACACAATTATATTTACTCTCAATCAATCTCATGTTAGCAAGGATGTGGCTCGTGTCCTCTAACTTCATTGACTTGGCCGAGGACATATGATGCGGTTATGACCGAGTCCTCGGCCAGGGTTGTCGCCAAATGACATCATTATATTATGGTCACGACTGTAGCATGTATGCTCCCCAATGGATTTGTACTTTGACTTGTTAACTATAGGGTGCACTTGATAAGGTACAAAACTCTCTGTCAGCTAAGGTGGACTTTAAACTTTTCTTCTTAGATAAACATCACCCCGAGTCTATAAGGCTTTCTTGGCGTGCAACCCATGAGCTGTGACTTCTAGTGACTACCTCCTCTGACCAAGTAGACTAAGGACCATGATGGCCTGGAATGACAGAACCATAGGATCTTGATCGAACATGTCATCATTCCCCCAACCATCAGCTTTAAGTTAAAATGATGAATTTTATAAATTCACAATTTTGTACTTCACATGTTGTTACTGTATGCTATGCATTTAGTGATCTAATGACTAGCCTTAATCGAAAGTTCTCTCTCAACATTGGGAGGGGTAATTAACTATAGGTGCTTGCGCTTATAGAAAACATGAAACCACATTTAAAGTCCTTAAAAAATGAGGGCGAAATCTCTAGGTAGTGTCTTATCTACTATTACATATGCCTTCTGAAAATTTGACCGACATTTAAATCATACTCTCTTCTTCGAGAGGTCCATAGAGAATTTTCAGAGCCCAAAAAGGTCATGAGAGGTTTAAGAAGAGAAATTGTTTATCAAATGTAGCTCTCATTATTAAAGATGACATTTAATTTAAATCAATTCCTTAAAAAGAACTTTGAAAAGGAGAAAAAAAATCATATGCATCAGTATTGATAGCTAGATGTATGCTCTGATTTGTACAAGAATTAATATAGCAATGCAGTTGAGATGCTAAAGAGATATCTGAGTAATTCATGTATATACCATTGCCAAGATGTAAAAAAAATGATGAGGTGCCTTCAAGATACTAATGATTATATATATATTTATGATTAAGAAAGTTGGTAATTTATAGGAAAATGGCAATTTTAATTTTGACTTTATTGGTTGTGTTGATTCCATAATATCAACTTCTAGACATTTCCTTACATTTGCTAGTGGAGTTATATCTTAGAGGAGTGTTATGCAAGCGTTGATTGCTACCTATACTATAGAAGCAGAGTTTGTATATTATTTTGAGGCTACATTACATGGCATATGATTGAAGAGTTCTATTTTTCTAAGTTTAGAATTGTGAATTTATATCTAAGTCATTAAAGATATATTATGATAATTCAACAACAATCTTTTTAGCCAAGAACAATAATAGTGGTTGATATTAAATACTTAACTATAAGAGAAAATGATAAGAATAATATAATGATTATGAAGCACATAAACACTAAATTGATGATAGCGGATCCGTTGACTAAATAAATGTCATCATAAAGGTTTAAGGATTATGTAGATTATATGGGTCTAAGTTATTTTTTTTATTTCATTGTTAAAAAAATCAATATTATTAATGAAACTCTATAAAATTGTAATGTTTTCATAATTAGTTATTTATAATTGCGCATTTTATGAAATTAAAAAATATTAAGTTGGACGCAAAATAAATATTGGGTTTACTCAGAATAAATTTATTCATTAAATTGTTTGTGAATAAGAGACATAATTATTATGATATATGATAGATAATACTCGAATTTAGAGGACCTATCTCATTGATCCATTAATTTGTTTCCTACTATAATAATGATAGAATATGTAAATGGGGGGAATTTAGATATTATTGTTGAGAATTTTTGAATGTGGGCTCACATATGAATTTAATTATACATTATGTGCTATCTTATTTTTAAGCCTATTAATTTTGTGATCAAATAAAGATTAATTAATTTTAGGTTTTTGAGATATCTTATTAATTTTGTATGAAATTATCATGTGTAGAGACTGGGTATTTTTATTTATTTTAATGATGGGCTGAAATAAAATAAAATGTACTCAAGTATAAATAGAGTCATGATCCCCATTCTAAAGGGTGAAGTTCTCATTTTACTCATATTCCATCTTGAGTGAAAAAAAAGGCTCTCTCTCTCTCTCTCTCTCTCTCTCTCAAGAACACCCCTTTAAAAATGGAAGGCCAAAATCTCACATTAGCTCTTCCATAGATTCAGATACACTTCCGATTAAATCTTCTTGATGATTTGATATGAGATCTGGGCTTAATAAATTTATTTTTATATTTATATGTTTCCAACAAGTGGTATCAGAGCGGTTATTATATTGAATCATTGAGAAATGATTTTTCCTCTTCATCTTTTGTATTTATTATTTAAAAATTTTAGATCAAAGTACATGATTCAAAATTTTTGAGCAAATAATTTGGTCATTTGCATGAAGTATCGATATCCTTTAGATGGCTTTTCTATTATTGATTATGGGTAAAATAATATAGCTAAATTTGCTTTATACTTTGATCACAATTTAAATTTTATATGATTATATTTCTTCTTAATATATAAAAAAAAGGTATATGAAGTGTTTATAATATGAAACGATATTTCATATTTTAAAAAATATATGAAATGTTTTTTTGCTAAAGTGGTATATATATAAATATATATAAGTTAGTATAAATGTTATAATTATTCCATTAAATTGGTTTTCATCTATTTCTTCACAGTTTATTTATTATATTTATTTATTTTTTAACATTTATACTATAATTTATATATGAAATTATTTGCTATAGCATTATTTATAATGTTTCATATTCATTTCAGATTTTAAATCCATCTTTGTTAATCTAAAATATTTAACATTTAATTATTTTGTGCAATTAATTCCAAATAGAATATTTGTTAAGTAAATGTAATAATTATACTTGCTGTTTAATATTTCTAAAGATTTTTTATTTCAGAATAATATTAAACATTTATATATAAATATTCTGATTAGAATTTTATGGATAATTATTGCTTTGACATTCAGTAAACAATTCGTAATTCACTAATACATAATGGATTGGATTTTTATTGTGAAATCAAGAATACTCATTTTTTTATTAATTGTTACATTATGCATTCTTTTGTTTTCGTCAAATACATATAGTATCCAACATATGTTTGCTGTTTTGACTTTAATAATTAGCTAAAATAATATAAATATGTTTGTTGTTTTGACTTTAACAGTTAGCTAAAATTTATATTATTATTATTTATAAATATTTCAAGTTCGTATCAATTGAAGTAATTGTTGGAATAATATAGTTGATATTTATTATTTCAAAATTAATTTAAATTGAAATATTATGTCACCAAAGTGACCTCTATTATATCAATTTATTTATTTTTGGGATATTACATATGGATTATATTTAAATTTATTCGAAAAATAATCAGCCCAAAAGAAGATTATTTTTGGCCAGATTTTGTACAGTAACAAATATGTGATAAATTTATATTAATTATGCATACAATATGTCGATCCAAAGATAAGCATATTATTGACAGAATTTATTATCAATATTTATTGACTTTAATTTTAAGAGTATCATTTTTAAATTATTATTTATGTCCAAAGACTAAATTACAATGTTGTGTTAGGTATCTTATATGTGTCCATTTTATTAAATATTTTATTTCAAGCATATATTTTGTTTACATTGTATATGCATATAGAAATGACAATGTTGTTAATTATGAGTATTATTTTTTTCTTATCAGTTAATATTTCTTCTATATCTACCAATTTAAATAACATTCCAGTACTCAACGGCATTAACTTTAAGAAATGGAAAGAGCATATCACCATTATTCTTGAGTGTATGGATCTTGACTATGCGATCCGGACTGAATGTCCTCCAGCTTTTACTATAGAAAGCACTATTAAACAAAGGACTAACTTTGAAAAGTAGGAGCGTTCTAACTGCATGAGTTTTATGATCAAGAAGCATTCCATTCCAAAAACCATAAGAGGTGCAATGCCTGAAGAGGAATGTGCTAAAAAGTTTCTAAGCCAAATAGTAGACCATTTCATTAGTTCTGAAAAGGTCGAAGTGAGTACTATTCTTAGTAAACTCATTTCAATACATTAAAAAGGCAATGAAAATATAAGGGAGTACATTATGGAGATGTTTAATTTTATCACTAGACTGAGAACACTAAAATTAGAGATGTCTGATGACATTCTTGTGCACTTAGTTTTGATCTCTCTTCCTGCACAATTTAATCCTTTTAAGATAAGGTATAATACTCAAAAGGAAAAATGGACTCTTAATGAGCTCATTGCTCAATGTGTGCAAGAGGAAGAGAGATTGAAACATGATAAAATAGAAAGTGCTCACTTAGCTACTTCCTTTTGTGGCATTGTTACTAAAAGAAAAAGGACTTATAAAGGTAAAGGACCTATAGACAAAGGGACTTCACAGCTGTTACTTATTTGTTACTTATTTGTTTTACAAGAAGGCTGGTCATGTGAAGAAGAATTGTCTCAAGTATGCAAATTGGCTGGTGAAAAAGGATAAACTTCTCAACTTTGTTTGTTCTAAAATTAATTTATTCTTAGTACTAAATCACACTTGGTAGATAGATATAGGTGCAACTACTCACATAAGTGTGACTATGAGGATTGTCTAGGAGGCAGAATGCCCGATCTTGAAAGATTCATCTATGTGAAAAATGAAAATAAAGCTCCTGTTGAAGCAATATGCTTATATAGATTATATCTAGGTTTTGCTTGTATTTTGAATTTACATGAGACTTTTTATGTGCCGTCATTTAGACGAAATTTAATTTTTATTTCTTATTTGGACAAATTTGGTTATTCTTGTTCATTTGGAAATGAAAATTTTACTCTCTTTCAATATTCAAATATTATTGGTACTGGATCTTTGGTAGATAATCTATGTAAATTAGATATTTCTGCTTCACAAATTAATGAAACATTGCTTGCAAGCAATTTTGGTATAAAGCAAAAATTAATTAATGAGAATTTATATATGTTATAGCACAAGCATTTAGGATATATTTCTAAACATAGAATTGAAAGACTTGTGTCATAAGGAATTCTTAATTCTCTTGATTTTTTAGATGATAAACTCTATATAGAATGTATCAAGGGAAAATAAACAAATATCAAGAAAGTTGGTGTTAATAGGAGTTTAAATGTCTTGGAATTAATTCATACTGATATTTGTGGTCCATTCCCTACAGCTACTTAAAATGGCCAAGAGTATTTCATTACTTTCATAGATGATTATTATGTACTTATACTTGATTTATGAGAAATCACAATCACTGAACATATTCAAAATTTTTAAGATTGAAGTTGAAAATCAACTTGGAAAGAAAATAAAAGTTGCCAAATTTGACAGTAGTGGTGAATACTATGACAGATATGATGGATCAGGTGAACAAGGTCCAGGCTCTTTAGCCAAATATTTAGTAGAATATGGCATCGTTCCTCAATACACCAAGTGAGGGACTCTAAGTCAAAATGGTGTAGCTGATAGATGAAATTGAACCCTTATGGATATTATTAGAAGTTAGATAAATCATTCTTCTTTACTAGATTCACTTTGGGGAGAAGCCTTAAAGGCTGTAGTTTACATCCTTAATAAAGTTCCAAGCAAAGCAATAGTTAAAACCCCATATGAATTATGGATTAGGAAGAAGCCTAGTATTAGGCATCTTCATGTTTGGATGTCCTTGAGCCATATAATAATGAAAGAAAATTAGACTCAAGAACTATAAGCTAATATTTTGTTGGATACTCAGAAAGGTTGAAGGATTTTAAGTTTTATGACTATTCAAATAACTCCTTTTTCGAGACAGGCAATGCTAAATTTATTGAGGAAGTTGAATATGATGGAAGTAATAAACCTAAAAATTTTATATTTGAAGAGCAATTTATTACTCTTTCTATAGTTACAATAGAAAATGATCAGATAATTCTACCTAATCATATTCAAGTTGTAAACACGAATAATCAAATATTCTTGAGTTAACTCCCACTCATACTGAAAATCACAACAACCTCAAATTGAAGTGTCATTAAGAAAATCCACTCGGGAGAGGAGATTAGTAATTTCAGATGATTATGTTATGTATCTCCAAGAACATGAGTTTGACATTGGATTGGAGAGTGATCCAATCTCTTTTAGTCAAGTCAAACAAAGTGTTAACTCTCATAAATGGATATAAGCCATTGAGGATGAGACGAAATCAATGAAAGACAATGATGTTTGGGATCTTGTTGAAATGCCTGATTCAGTAAAACCCATTGGTTGTAAATAGATTTTTAAAACCAAATGAGATTCAAAAGGCAATATCGAAAGATATAAAGCACACCTAGTTGCTAAAAGTTTCACTCAAAAGGAAGGCATTGATTATAAAGAGGCTTTCTCTCCAGTTTCTTTGAAAGACTCTTTTAGAATCATTGTGGCACTAGTAGCTCATTATGATTTAGAGTTACATCAGATGGATGTAAAGACCACATTTCTTAATGGAGACATTGAAGAAACTATATATATGGTGCAACCAGAAAATTTTCAGTCTTCTAATTCTAAATACCTGGTATGCAAATTAAAGAAATTCATCTATAGTTTAAAGCAAGCTTCCCGTCAATGGTATAAGAAATTTGATCAAGTGATTACTTCTTTTGGTTTTAAAGAAAATACTGTTGATCAATGCATTTATCACAAATTAAGTGGGAGTAAATTCATCATCCTAGTGTTATATGTTGATCATATTCTATTGACTAGTAGTGATATAAGCCTTTTGTATGAAACCAGGAAATTTCTTTCAAATAAATTTGAAATGAAAGATCTTGAGAATGCATCTTTTGTGTTGGGTATACAAATTTATTGAGATCGTTCTCGTGGTGTACTTGGTTTATTACAAAAGATATATATTGATAAAGTGCTTAGTAGATTTGGCATGAAAGATTGTGCACTAGGAGATACACTCATTGCTAAAGGTGATAAATTCAGTTTGCTTCAATGTCCAAGAAATGAATTTGAAAGAAAGAAATGGAAAAGATCTCTTGTGCATCTGCAATAGGGAGTCTTATGTATACTCAAGTTTGTATGTGTCTGGATATTGCGTACATTATTGGAATGCTTGGAAGATATTTAAGTAACCCAGGAATGGATCATTGGAAAGTAATAAAATGGGTTATGCGATATCTGAAGAGAATAAAAGACTTTATGCTCACATATCGGAGATCAGATCATTTGGAGATCATGGGGTACTCGGATTCTGATTTTGTTGGTTGCCTCAATAGTAGAAGATCCACTTTAGATTATATTTTCTTATTAGCAGGAGGAGCTATATCTTGAAAAAGTGTTAAACAATCACTTATAGCTTTTTTCACTATGGAAGCAAAATTTATAGCTTGTTATGAGGCATCAAGTCAAGAAATATGGCTACAAAATTTTATCACTGGCTAAATATTTTTGATTGGATAAAGAGACCATTAAAAATAAATTGTAATAATAAAATCGCCAAGTTGTATTTAAAGAACAACAAGAGTTCGTTAATATCAAAGCATATTAACATAAAGTTTCTTATTGTAAAAGAAAGAGTTCAGAGTTCTCAAGTATCTATTGAATGTATTAGTACAAATTTTATGATTACAGATCCACTTATAAAAAGTTTACCACCTAAAGTATTTTATGAGCATGTAGCTCGTATGAGAGTGGTTTACTTTAATGATATGCTAGCATAGTGAGAATTTACTTATGATGTTCAATGATTGTAAATATATTTTTCTGATTAGAATAAAATATTATTATTATCTTATAGTTGAAAACTCTGAAATAAAGTTATATGATTTCAATTGCAGTTTAGCATAAATAAATGAACTATATTTATAACTTTTTTGAGTTATAATATAGGACCAGTTAAAAATAGACATGATACATGATCACATTACATGAAATTTTTATTCTACACATCCATACTTGATCTATATCATTAATCATATTGATTTAGTGATCACTGATTGGTCTTATTATAGAAAAATTATAATAAAGATCACTTTGATTTTGAGTCTGTTTGGTTGGCCGAAAAAAGAATACAGTGTAAAAGGAATACAGTGTAAAGTGAATACAGTGAATTCTGAATACTTTATAGTTGTTAGGTTGTGTGTAAAGTAAATACATGAGAACTATTTTTCTGTTTGGTTGGATGTATGTAAAGTAAATATCGTATTCTGAATACTTTATTATATGTAAAGTAATTATAGAATTTTTTCAGTAATTGAAGTATTAGATTATATATAAAGTAATTATAGAATTTTTTCAGCAAAAGATGAATGCATGAATCAAATGACAGACAATATTTAATATGATTGGAGAGGAATAACTAAACATAAACACATGATTTCATTCAATTAAATTAATTTCTAAGGACAATTATATCAAATAAAATCATTTCAAGCAAACCAAAGTTTCTTATGTCATATTTAACTTTTATGTTTCGATTTGATTTAATGAAATAAAGGAAAGTTTGTTGATCTTAATGCTTTCCCATGTTTGTGAATTGATTTGGTTTAATAAAATTTAATTAAGTGTATTTATGGATTAATTAGGTTTTAATATGCATTAAATCTAGTAATTAACCCTTACCTACATTACCTTAAAATAATTAATTAAATAATTATGAGCCAACATGATATGCATGGAAAATAACTTGCAATAATCCTAAGAAATAAAAAGGCCTAATGCAATTAGCTCATAATTATTGCTTAATTAGATTAAGGAACTTAATTAACTACTTTATGATTTTCCCACACATATGGGTAAATCATTATTTTATTAATTCTCTTTAGGCTATTAAACACCTGAATAAAAAGGCCTAAATCATAATTAACTACTAAGGATCTACCCATGAATTAATTATTGAAGATCATATAAGATTGTAATTTTAATTGGATTAATGAAATCATTAACTAATTAATCAAATTACCTTACTTAATTTTCCAAATTGATTAATTATCCTTCAAATAAAATGCTTTTAAGGAATTGGTTGGGAAAGTGGTCCCAATCTTATTCCATAAATCCCATCTCTTAATGAAATAAATTAGAGGAAACAATTATGAAAGAAGTCCTAATCATTTTCCTCTAATATTTTCTATGAAACTAATCAAATAAAGCTTAGTTGATTGTAATTAATAGTTTAATTAATTATAATTAAGGATATGTCTGATAACTAAATTTTCTTTTTGACTTTTAAGATCAACATATAATAATTAGTGATTGAATTGATTTTTATCATTGACTTTTATAAATTGTGTTCAAACAACTTTTTACATTTGATTATAATATTTATAATGTTATTGGTTTAGTTAATTTTTTATACTAAGTTTTACTTAAATTTTATGATAATTTAATTTGTACATTTTTTTGGATTTTATTTGATCACAAATTATTTCTTTCTTTATTTATTCTAAAGATTGATTAAATCCTTTTTTAGATCTTATTAAATTTAATAATAAATAAAATATTGGATTAATCATGATCATTTGATCAAAGATCAAATGGCCCACGAGTTAATCATGGCTTGATAGGTGAAATCAAATCCTCTTATTCGACCTAATCAAAACTATTCACTTTAATACATAAAATGAATTGTCTTACTTTTGTTTCTAAACTCAGAAAGGATTAAAAGTAAATTACTATAAAGGTTGAATCGTAATGATGCCATTCAAAACATTATGAGATCCTTAAGGCTTTTAAGCATTTAAGAATTATACCTCACCAGTCTTGTAATACTTCAATTCGAAGAATTCTATAATTACTTTACATATAATAAAATTTTAATCGATATTCTTTTTTTACATAACAAAAATAGTTCTATTTACTTTTGCACACACACATATATATATATATATATATATATATATATATATATATATATATATATATATATATATATATATATATATATATATATATATATATATATTAAAATATAAATAAATTTTAGAAAAAAATTTCCACCTGGTTAAAAAATAATTACTATATATTTATTTTGAAGAAAAAAAATTTCTTTATGATTTATATATTAGAGATATATTAGAATAAAAATAATTTCTCCTAACTCAATATGTAATCTTGAGTGGAGGTTACTTTAATCAAGTTAAGCTCGATTCAACTATTTACAAAATTATCTTATAATTATCATTTTCTAAATTCACTCAAATATCATTCACAACAAAATCCTTACTTGCATTTTTTTTTTATTTTGTCAACTTCCCTATGTTTTAATTATGTCACACACACAACAACAACAACAACAACAACAACAACAACAAAAACAAGCCTTAATCTCACTAGGTTCATGAATCCTTCTCCATTGTCTATTATTATAAATTCTCATTTAATTCAAGTATACTAAGATCATTTTTATACAATTATGTCACACACAAATAGATGAAAATGTTCTAAGATATTAATTATTAGTGTTATAAATAAATAAAATTTGAATATTATCTATGTTCAAGAAGAGAAAAAGATGAAACTTAAACTACAATGTAAAAGTAAATACAATATATTTTGAATATTTAAAATTTGTTTAATTATCTAAAATAAATAAATACAAGAAAATTAATTTTCTGCTTGGTTGAGTATATGCAAGTAAAAATAATGTATTTTTAATACATTAGATCTTATTAATTGTATGTAAATAATTATAACAATTTTTTTGTATTAATATAATAACCCAAATTTAATATATATATATATACATTAAATAAATTAATCATCAAGTAATGGTTTAATATTTATTTATTAAATAATTATTTTTTAATAAATAACTTAATCATTAATTATTTTTTTGCTAAATAAACTAAATTGTAATCTTTATTTTATTTTTTTTAAATTTATCGTGAATTAGTTACCTATCAATTTTAATAAACATAATTATATTTATTAAATTATAATTAAGCTATAATAATATTTAATTTAATTCAAGTTAAATATAATTAGAATTAATTTATAATAACATTCAGTTTTTCCACTACTTCATCCTTCTTGTGCTCTTCCAACTGAGAGGCAGAGAACTTTGTTTTCCCAAAAAAAAAAAAGGAGAAAGAAAAGAAAAGGGAAACCTTTTCTTTCTCTCCCAATCGCTCGCTCTTACAAACCATAAAGAAGAGAAGAGAGACATCGCTGACCCTCATCTCATCGGAGAAACCAGTTTTCAGTTTTTTGCTTTAAAGTTGCCATTTTTACTATTTGGTAAGATTTAGGTTGAATCATGCTCAAATCCATTAACGTCCTATACTCCACGGTGCTGCTTTGAGGGTGTGACGATGGCATCTTGACTTCCATAATTTTCATTGAATTTCTTCCGTCCCCTCGAGAACCATCTCACAATGTGTTGTTTGCGTGTTAGAAGTCATGAAGAATATAGCATGGGTTTAAAATCTTAAAATTTCATATTTTTTGCCATCCAAATGACAAAAAAGAGAAAAAAACGTGTAAACTAAATACAATGCATTTCATTTACCGTTAACCAAATAGCCTCGTGATATTATTAATAGCCATCTAAAGATATTCTCTTTGAAGATATAAATATTGATTCTTAAAGATTTAATAATGTATAATTGTCAAAATATATATGTGGTAGTGAGAGATTGTTAGAATTTTTTGTGGGTATGCATATGAATTTAATTATCTTATCTTTTTAAATATTAATTTTATGATCAAGATTAATTAATTTTAGGCTTTCGAGAAATCTTATTAATTTTATATGGAATTATCATATGTAGAGATTGAGCATTTTTATTTTATTTTAATGATAAAATGAAATATAAAATCAAATATATAAATAGGTCTGATATCTTCAAGGGTGAAGTTCTTTTACTCATATCATCTTGAGTGAAAAAATGTTCTCTCTCTCTCTCTCTCTCTCTCTCTCATGAACACCCATTTATAAGTGGAAGGTCAAAATCGCATTAGCTCTTGTAGATTTCACTTTTCTCTTCTTAATGATTTGATGATAAATAAATTTATTTTTATCTTTATACATTTTCAACAATTATAACTATTTGGAGTTACAAAACTTTGATGGTCCAAATATTGATGAAATTGTAACCTCTTATGGTTATGGCATTTTAATGTTATAAATATCATAACTACTTATGGTTACGAAATTTTAATAATTCAACTATTATAAGTGCTTGCAATTATGGAATTTTAATGAATTAATCATTTATGATTAAAATGTAATGATAGTTTATTAAAAGAAATTTATCATTTTATATTAAACTGTTTTGATGGACAACAATCATAAACACAAAACACACACACAGATGCACGCGCCCGTGCGCGTGCACACACACACACACACACACACACACACACACACACACACATATATATATATATATATATATATATATATATATATATATATATATATATATATATATATATATATATATATATATATATATATATATACACTCAGCCTCACTCTTAAAGAATTCATATACCATCATCTAGAAATTAGTTAAATAATCGAATTCTATTCCTACAATCATAACTGAATTTGTTTTATTTATAATTTTATTTTGTTGGTAAAATACAAGGTGGGAATATATTAAAAGAAAATTAATACATATCTGGCGATAGGAATTTAATTCTTAATTCAAAAAATATATATATGGGAATATATAGCACTTAAACTTCTTCTTTTTTAATATAAAAATAATTTATATAAATAAATATTAAACTATTTGAAGTAAAATTTGTCGGCGGCTTTAATTAAAAATAAAATGCGACGTAATTGGAGATCAATTTTGATGGGTCGATCGGCATGCTCTTCGGGCCGACCCGACTAGTCTAGCGCTAACGGCGGGCAGGGCGATTAATAATTTGCATGTTTCTCTAAAACATTTTGAAAATTGCATACTAACTAACTAAGTTTGTTAGAAGCCAATGCTGGCGCATATATATATATATATTTTTTCTGATTCTCTTGATATGTTAATTATAGGAAAAACTAATATCAGGGCATCTTTGCATAATGATCTTCTTACCAATAGTTATATATTCAAATAATAATTAATATTATTATTTCTATAATAATATGACATGAATTTGGAGTGACAGCCAGTGTAAAACTTGTCCTCATAGAACCGGTCCCAAGTCCGGATGTGAAAAGTGAAGAGTTGCATTAGGTAGTTGACAGTCAGCGTAAACTTGTCGAAATAATCATGACACGAATCCTTTAAATCATTGTGCTAATCTTAGGCGTCAGAAGCGGCCTTGTATATGACTTGAATACGATGAAAAATGTGCTGAGCGCTCCATTCCCGGTGCAGTTAAATAAGCAATTCACATTATATGGGCGGATGCAGCAAGTTAGTCCATAGAATTAGGTTAGGATCTTAGAATATGTACTCAGGTAAATTAATGAAATTAATAGATATTATGGTTCATAGAAAGATAAATATTTTATGTGTTCAAGAAACTAAATGGGTTGGGGAGAAGGCCAATGAGATTGATAGTTTAGGTTTTAAACTTTAGTATTCAGGTAAAAGTCGAATTAGAAATGGTGTAGGTGTGATTATAGATAAAAGTTTGAAGGATAATATTACAAATATTAATAGATGTGGAGATAGAATTATAGTTTTAAAGATTATTGTTGATACTAAGATTATCAATGTTATAAGTGTATGCTCCTCAAGTAGGTTTAGAAAGTAGAAAAATTTTGGAATGAATTAAAGGGATTAATACAAAAGATACCTCTTGAAGAAAAAGTTTTATTGGAGGAGATTTAAATGGACATGTTGGTAGAGTGGTAGAAGATTTTAAAAGTATTCATGGTGGTTATGGATTTATGAAGAAGGTAAAACTATATTAGATTTTGCTTTAGCCTATGATTTTGTAGTTGCTAATACTTTATTTAAGAAAAGAAGATGAACATATTATTACTTTGGATCTAAAAACACAGATTATTTTCGATAAGAAAAATAGATCGTTTAGATTGTAAAGATTGTAAGATCATTCCAAGTGAAAATCTAAGTACCCAACATCGATTGTTAGTTTTAGATTTTAAGATGAAAGGTTATAACAGAAAAAATAAACCAAATTATTATCCTAGAATTAGATGAGGACACTTAAAGAGCATAAATAAAAATATTTTTAAGATCAAGCTACAAAAGATTAGAATTTGGGATGTTCATGAGGAAGCTAACATTATGTAGGAAAAAATAACAAGTGAAATTAAGCAAGTTGCTAAAGATGTGCTTGGAGAATCAAAAGGAAAAGCTTCTTTTAATAAGAATAGTTGGTAGTGGGGTTAGAGTGTGCAAGAAAAGATTAAAAATAATAAGTATTATTATAAAACTTGGTTTAGATGTAAAAATTTGGAGAATTATATAAAGTGGTCGGTAGAGATTCTAAGAAAGCGATATGATATGATTTAACTTTTAGTGATTTATACAATAAATTAAATACCAAAGAAGGTGAACGATGTATGTATAAGTTAGCCAACCAAAGAGATAGGAGAAGTAAAGACATAGTTCAAATGAGGTGTATTAAGAATGAAAATAATAAAATACTTTTTTTAGAAAATGATATTGAAAATAGGTAGATGAGATATTTTGATAAACTTTTCAATGAAAGATCTGAAAGTACAATTGATTTTAGCAACCTTAATACCCAAAATAAAATAGAATTTTATTTTATCATCATTAGTAATATCGAAGTTAGTGAAGCTTTAAAAAAATGATATGTGGAAAAGCGAGGGGCGGATATTATTCCAATAGAAGTGTGGAAATATTTAGGAGATCAAAGAATTTCTTGGCTTACAAATATTTTTAATGTCATTTTAAAGACTAAAAAGATGTCAGATGATTAGAGAAAGAGTTTGTTGGTTCCTATATTTAAGAATAAAGGTGATGTACAAGAGTGTGCAAATTATAGAGGAATTAAGTTAATGTGACATACATTAAAATTATGGGAGAGAGTAATTGAGCATAGGTTACGATGTGATATAGAAGTTCCTCACAATCAGTTTTGTTTCATGCCAGGTAGATCTACTATGGATGCTATACATTTGTTAAGGGGTTTGAAGGAGAAGCATAGAGAAAGTAAGGAGGATCTACATATGATATTTATTGATTTAAAGAAAGCTTATGATAAAGTTTCAAGAGATGTTCTTTGAGAGTTCTAGAACAGAAAAGAGTTAATATTGGTTATATTCAAGTCATTCAAGATATGTATACTAGAGCTGTTACTTGTGTCCAAACACAAGGAGGATTGACAAAATATTTTCCTATTTCAGTTGGATTACATCAAGGATCAGCTTTAAGCCCTTATCTTTTTTACTTTAGTTATAGATGTTCTTACTAGGCATTTGCAAGAAGATGTACCTTGGTGTATGCTTTTTGCTGATGACATTATTCTTGTTGATAAGACCAAAGAGGGAGTCCAACAGAAACTTGAATTATGGAGGTCAACTCTAGAGTCTAAAGGTTTTTGTTTAAGTAGATCTAAAACTGAATATATGGAGTGTAATTTTAGTTGTAGAAGTTCTAGTGGTAGTATTGTGACATTAGGTAAACAAGTCATTAATAAGAGTGAGTGTTTCAGATATTTAGGCTATATTGTTCAAAATGATGGTAAAATAGATGGAGATGTTATTAGTAGAATTCAAGTTGGATGGTTGAAGTGGAGGAATGCATTTGGCTTATTATGTGATAAAAAAGTTTCACTTAAACTTAAGGAAAAATTTTATAAGATGGTGGTAAGATCTGCAATGACTTATGGTGCAGAATGTTGGCCAATAAAAGAGAAGCATAAGACTAAGTTAAGTGTTACAAAGATGAGGATGCTTATGTGGATGAATGGCTTTACTCTTAGAGATAGAATGCAAAATGAGTATATTCGAGAAAAAGTTGGAGTAGCTCAGGTGGTAGATAAGATTAGGAGAGTGCCTTAGATGGTTTGGCCACATAAAGCATCGGTCAGATGACCCAATTAGGAGAGTAGATGCATTAGATTTGCCTTATGTTAAGAAAGGTAGAGGTAGACCTAAAAAGACTTGGTTTAGATGTATAAAAAATGATCTTAGTATATTTGATTTAAATGAGAATTTGACACATAATAGGATACAATGGAGACGAAGGATTCATGTAGCCGACCCCACCTAGTGGGATTAAGGTTTGTTGTTGTTGTTGTTGTTGTTGTATAATAATATTATTACTACAAGTCGTCTTATTTCATAAAAAATATATTTGAAAATTTCATCTTCAAAATTTTATAGGATAAGTATTTTAAAATCTGATATAATATCTTAAAATAATAATATTAATCTTCAAAATAATTATAAATGTATGTATTTTTCCTATTATTTTTTATCAAATTTAAATTAATAATTAGCAGGTACGATAAATGAGTTTTTATATTTTTTTACGCTCCTAATTACAATTGATTCATTAAAGATTTTTAAGTGAAAGCTAAGTAAGTATCAAAAAAAGTTATGATGCAAAAAATAGCTTTGTAGAACAAATTAACTATCAAATCATAAAAATATTCATCAAATCATTAGATTCCTCGTCTAAAAATCCACTTGACTAAATAGCAGAAATGCCATCAACACCAACACATCGGTGCAGTTAATAACAAGTTCCAGGGAACCAAGTTCAGAAGGTATTTAAGATTGCAGGTGATTTAATTAGCCAATTAATATCATGAAAAGAGCAAAGAGGTTCAATTTTACCTTTCATTTCTCCCTTGGGATTCACAATGACTCCAACATTGTCTGCAGATTTCAAAGAAAGCAGAATCAGTATAGAAGCATGAGCCAAACTATCAGCGCATAAACAGCGTCAAAGTAACATGGTCAGACTTCTTTTATGAATATTTTACAAATCAAACTTTTTGCAATTTGCATCTTTATAAATTTACGCATAAAAAAGTTTTAGTTTACAATTACTCAGCATAACATGACCATATCTATGTAATCATTTAAACACCAATATGCATAAGCATATAAATTACCAATATCAGAGTTGCTGAGATCAGAAAAACTAACCCTTAGAAAAAATAATCATGTGTATATATGAAGAAAAAAATAGTTTAGTGACTTGATCTTGACAAAATGGCTGATTGATCACATTAGGATCTATTGGTAAGTTAAGCGATAAATACTATTCAATGTAAGTTATCAATTAATCCAGATTTCCAATTATGGCACAAATACTTCCAAAGGGCGTTATCTTCTCAAACACTTGGAAACCCAAACACTGATATCAAGTACAGCTAAGAATTTAGTGCCACATTTTTTTGCTATCTTCAAAAAATATCCAACTATTAATGGTTACTACCATCACCATCATCAACAACCAAAATAACCTATCAACGAATCACCATCATTAACCTTGTCCCAACTATTTGGGTTTAGCTTTAAATCACTATTTTTCATTCATTCATCTATGATCATTATTGTCTAAGGTATTAAATCTATTCTTTGCAAATCATTTTGAACAACTTCTATCCGCAATTCCTCTGACACTAGTTTATCAACACAATTTATACTCTTTATTGTAAATGCTAAAACCACCTAAGTCTCTTTTTAATTCCCTTGTCTTCAATAAATGTTACTTAATTGTTCTTCCAACATAACCATTTGTTAACTTAGTTCTCCAAGTTTCTTTACCGCATCCATCTTAACATTCTCATTTCAACCAAACTTGCTTAAATATAAATGAATTCTTTGTTGCAAAATAATTGAATACATTCAACATAACTAGTATAATTGAAATTTTATAAAATTCACTTTTTAGTCTACACGATATCCCCCTAATGTATAGCAATCCTAAAGTACTTCTCCACTTTAATCACCAAGCTTAACTAAATAATTTCACCACTTATATCTCCATTCATCCATACAATAAATCCAAAAAAGCTAAGCATATGACTATCACACCTAGATAATAAATTTGTCTTCTTTCAAAACATGATTCCTAATATCAAGCAACCAATTTAGCTACGACTATACTCTAATAAGCTTTCAACTGCAGCAAAAACTTGCTTATACTCTGTTTAAAAATGCTTAGAATCTAATTGAAATCAAGTTCAAGTTGGATTAAAAATCAATCTCATGTCATCTTAAACTCAATTCCCAATTAGATACAAGTAACATCCGAGTCCCGTTAAAGCAAAACTGAATATGAAGCTAAATTTCTAGTTCGAATTGGACCATTATAAACATAAATTTTCAAGAGCAAATAAAACATCATGAAGTAAAGAAATTGAAATAAAGCTATATCACCTTCGAAGTACATGTAAACCTCATCCTTTCGACGTCAAGGCTTGTGCTGCCGCACACTAACAGTAGGCATGACCTTCCTTAGATCTGGCTTCCCCTTCTTAACATTGGCCATCACCATATCACCGATGCAAGCGGATGGCAGTCGATTGAGGCGACCCAAGATCCCCTTCACAGAAATGATGTAGAGGTTCTTCGCACCAGTGTTTTTATAAAAGTGAAGATGGTTAAAATTTTCAATTTTTTTAAAATTTAGCTCAAATAAAAATCAGTTCAACTTCAATTCAAATTTTTATCAATTTTTTTATTTTTTTTATTTTTTTTATTTTTTTTTATTTTTACATTCCTCAATATTCTAGTTCCAAATTAATATATGCGACCTCCAAATTTTACTTGTAAAGTTTTATTATATATATATATATAATATTTAATTAAAAATAAAATATGAGTAAATTGGAGATGGCACGCCTCTCCGAGCCGAGCCGATGGACTGCGTAGAGTTAGCGCTGACGGCGGGCGATCTTTTATGTTACAAACGGTGGGCCCGAAAAACGTCTGCGAAAATCTTCTCATTTTGGTGACGTAATTAGCAATTTGTACTCTTACCTTTATCATTTCAAAAATTGCATTTTATGTAATTTGGTAGCAGCAATGCCGGCTTAACTGCCACGTGGATATTGTATTTATAACACCAGGGCAGCGCGGAGAAATCTTTGCATGGATCCGGTCTTTCTAACTCTGTTCGCTTCACATTTTTTAAATAAATAAATATATAAATATAATTTTTATTATATATATTATATATATATATATATATATATATATATATATATATATCTCTATTATGTTAAAATTATAGATTTATGACCACAAAATATTTTTAATTTATAACAAAAATGTTTTATATTTTAATACTTCATCTTTAAAAGATTAAAAATAAATTAATAAAAATATATTATTTAAATTTTAAATGTTATATGCCAATTTTAAAAAAAATAATTAAAAATATTTTAAAATGTGCTGATATAATTTTTGAATTAAAATTTTAATTAGTTAATAAAAAATATGCACTCACAGTCACGTGAGCGAGTTTGTAAAAACAATAAAATATACCATAATTATTATTAAGTTAAAGAAAATTGAAAATAAATAAAGATTTTATTTTCATATTACAACTGCAGTCATTAACAATTTAACTGCAACAGTAAGTTAATTAAAAATTAATTAAGTATTAAGAAAAGTTAATCCTTCGTTATTCTATGAGCCAAAAAAAATACATTTTTCAAGAAAATACTACGTCTGGAGTCCGCACATAACTTTACGTGCAAACTCCAATTGTTGGCCGACGCGTGTCCAACATTTTATTTCTCGTTTTAACGTTTAACGACACTATAACTGGATGGACGGTGTTGTAAATGGACGGCACATTCACGACGTCATTTACCCGGCGACTTGGCGTCGTTCAATGGGAGAAGTCGTTGGAATCTTGTGAGGAGAATTTAAAAGAAATATATATATAGGGTTTATGGTGTATTTTTTTTCTTGCAAATCGAGCTGAGTGAGAGAAATATAAAATCTCATTTTCTTTTTACAAAAGAACCATGAAGATGGAGAATGAATTTGGATGTTATGACCTTGAGGAAATAACGACCAATTTAGCTGAGGATGTATTAAATAAAAATTCATCTGTAATTTTTCTCAACCGTTGTATACGTATAATTTTTCTACAGTTTGTTAGTGATATTCCTTGAAATTCTTTTATTCAATGTATATTTCCTACATTGTTTGGAGTTCTTTGCAAGAGGACTTTGCTTGCTTTAGGAACTGTTTTGCATGGGTGCTCTCTGTAATCTCATGAAATATGTTCATTACATTCTATTAGAAGCAATTTGGAGGCAGTTTGATTGATTTTTAGAAGAGTTTTACATATGTATTCTCTATACTCACATGAGAGTACAGAGCATTTTGCACATTTTTTCTCACTTTTTTTCCCCTTGTTGTTGAGATTATGTTCATTACATTTCATTCAAAGCATTTTGGAGGTTGTTTGGATAGTTTTGGGGAGATTTTTGCATCTGTACTCTTTGTACTCTTATGAGAGTACAGAATATTTTTTAATATTTTTTTAATTTATTTTGCCTGAATGGAGAGAATATGGTCATTACATTCCATTAGAAGCAATTTTGTGATTATTTGGTTAATTTTTATGGGAGATTTTCATCTGTACTCTATGTACTCTCATGAGAGTACAGATGCAAAACTCTCCTAAAAATCAACCAAGCAACCTCCAAATTGTTCTAATGGATTATGAACATATTTCCTCAAACAGTCAAAGAAATTAGAAAAAATACTAAAATTATATGTACTCTCATGAGTCTGAGAGTAGATGAAAATCTCCCATAAAATTAACCAAATAGCCACAAAATTACTTAATGGAATGTAATTATTCTCTCCATATAGGCAAAATAAACTGAAAAAATATGAGAAAATATTATGTACTCTCATGAGAGTACAGAGAGTACAGATATAAAAATCTCTCAAAAATCATCCAAAGAACTTCCAAATTACTTCCAATAGAATATAATGAACATAATCTCAACAATCAGACCAAAAAAATTGGAAAAAATGACCAAAATCATCTGTACTCTTAAGAGAGTATAGAGAGTACAAATACAAAACTCTCATAAAAACCAACCAAGCAGCCTCCAAATTATTCATAATAGATTGTAATGAACATATTTTCTCTAAACATGACAAGAAAACTAGAAACAAAATGTCCAAAATGCTCTGTACTCTCATGAGAGTATAGAGAGTATAGAGAGTATAGAGAGTACAGAGAGTGCAGATGAAAATCTCTCATAAAAATTAACCAAATAGCCACAAAATTACTTCTAATGGAATATAATGACCATATTCTCTCCATACAGACAAAATAAACTGAAAAAATATCAAAAAATATTATGTGCTCTCATGAGAGTATAGAGAGTATAGATGGAAAAATGCAATAATCTCAACAACCAGACCAAAGAAACTGAAAAAATGGCCAAAATCATCTGTACTCTCAAGAGAGTACAGAGAGTACAGATGCAAAATAATACTAAAAAACTAATAAAATAGCCTCCAAATTATTCCTAATGGATTGTAATGAACATATTTTCTCCAAACAGGCCAAAGAAAGAGGAAAAATATTAGCAAAATACTCTGTACTCTAATGAGAGTACAAAGAGTATAGACAGTATAGATAGAAATCTCTCATAAAAATTAACCAAACAACTACAAAATTACTTCTAATAGAATATAATGACCATATTCTCTCCATATAGGCAAAATAAATTGAAAAAATATCAGTAAATATTCTGTACTCTCATGAGAGTACAGAGAGTACAGATATAAAAATGTCCCAAAAATCATCCAAACAGCCTCCAAATTGCTTCTAATGGAATGTAATGAATATAATCTCAACAACTAGCCCAAAGAAACTGAAACAAATGACCAAAATTATATATACTCTCAAGAGAGTACAAAGAGTGCAGATATAAAACTCTTCTAAAAACCAAGCAATCAGCCTCCAAATTATTCCTAATGGATTGTAATGAACATATATCCTCCAAACATGCCAAAAAATATGAAAAAATGCCCAAAATCATCTGTACTCTCGTAAGAGTACAGAGAGTACAGATGCAAAAAAAAACTCCTAAAAACTAAGCAATCAGCCTTCAATCTGCTTCTAAAGCCATGTACTGAGCATATTGTATTCAAATAGGGACAGAAGTATTTTTAAAAAAAAAAAGATAAAATGGTCTGTACTCTCTTAAGAGTATAAATAGTACACATGCAAAATTGAAGCAAACAACCATAAATCAACCTACAAACAAATTCTGATGCCATCGACTGAACATAGTATCCCTAAACAGGCCACAGAATTCATTATGAAACAACACCAAACATCCTAGCATGTGATATACTAAACATTTCACAAGGCTAAACAGTTCAAAAATTTAAAAATAACAGCGTTAACCATTATGACAGTACAGAGAGTACACATACAAAACATCTCGAAAAATTACTAAACATGCCCCGCTCATTTAAAGGAATCAAATATTCCAAAATGTCTACCTACTGGACGGTAAGAAGAACAGAGAAAATCCTAAATTCATTAAAGTTCAGGAATGTAGGTGTAAATACCTCATGTAGTCGCCTACAATAACTCAATTTTTGATTCGCAAGATTTGCTAAATCACTGAGCAAAGGCCGGACGTGTGCCGATCGAGAACGAGAGCTGAGCTGAGAAAAATTCCTTCCTCAAAAGAAAGCCCTAATGGCGATGAGGAATGTCGACGACGGCCTGCTTTTCTTCTCGTTTGAACGGAGCCGGTCGCCAGGTAAGCGTAACGGCCATGAATGCGTTGTCCATTTTCCCATCCGTCTGATGACCGTTAAACACTAAAATAGAAAATAAAATGCTGGACATACATCGGCCAACGATTAGAGTCCACACGTAAAGCTACGTGCGGACTCCGAAAATAATATTTTCTCCTACTTGACTGATACCCTCTACCAGAATATTTAATCAATAAATAAAATAAAATTATTATAAAAATATGAAAAGTTTTTTTTTATAATACGATTGACCTATTTTTAGGTACAACTGCAATTTTGGATTTTATCTAAAGTGGATAAAGATGGTACAACCGCCATATTGGATTGTGTAACGGGTAACAACATTTTAAAATGGGTTCACTTAAATTTTGCTTTTAAGAATATAATGATTTGGAATATATATATATATATATATATATTTCAATGATTTGGAGAGAAATGTTGCCTCATTCAGAGAAAGAGAATATTAGTTTGTCTCCTTCAAGGCGTCTTAAAATAGTTGATGTTTGCAATTTGCTTTTCTCTTTGATATTTTATTTTATTTTATTTTTAAGAATAGTTATTGAAATATATATATATATATATATATATATATATATATATATATATATATATATATATATAAATTTTAACTTTTTTAATTGATTTTGAGCAGAATTTTAAATTTATTTTTATCAACTTGATTGAATTTAATTTTTATCAAATCAAAATTTGACCCGAGATAAGTATTTAAATAAAATATATACTTAATAAAATATTTATGGTGAGAGAATTAGCTCCTAAGGTTGGGTAGCTTGCTCTATGGACCAACTCCCTTTGCTCTCCTTTACGACTTTGATCAAATTGGACTTCTCCTTGCCTTTAGAACTTGAGCTTAGGTAAGCTCGATTTGGTCCCCTGTGGGAGTGTGCAAAGGCAATTGAGTTGGATTGTAGTTTGGAGGAAATTAGGAAATCTATGGAGCTCCCCTGTTTTCCCCTGAAGAAAATTTAGAATGGCTATTTCCAAATCCCTCTAGGAAGCTTAGGATTGCTCTCTGATGGATCCTAACACTCTCTCTTACTCAATCGACAATGTGCGTGTGTGAATTGAATTGAATTAGGGGGAGTATATCTCCCCCTATGGCAATCAGACGATCGAAGCATGGTTTGCTATTTTGATCCAATTGTCCATATGGAAAAGGTTATTTGAGCTATTTGGAGTTGGCACATGGTCAGTTTGGGCTAAGGAGTGGATTGATAACCTACAATGTGCTTCAAATTAAGTGGAGGGAAGTTTTCTATTTGACCAATTTGAGCTATGGGATCGGTTTTGGCCTTGGGGACATTTGGGCTGACCCAAACCCATTGGGTTGGGTGGATCACCCTCCATAGGGTTTGCTTGACCTATTAGGAAGGTATCAAGTTGATACGAAGAGGGCTTGACCAAATTCCCCATGGATTTGACAAAAAATTATTCTATGGCCTAGAGGTACAATGCTCATTTGGCTGATTTTTGAATTTGAATATGTTGGGCATGTTGAGAAAATAGGTTTGGCCAAGTTTCATTAGATTTAGAGTTCATTTGATATGATTTGGCTCATATTGACCCATTTGGGTCAAGTTGACCAATCATATAACTTCATTTAGGTCAAATGGTCAAGTTGACCAATTTGACCCATTTGACCTATTTGAGCTAGGTCATGCGTAGGTTTAGGTTTGGTTAGTCATATGAAGTTGATTGGTATCTTTATTTCCAATCAATTTTTGTTAAGTTTGAATTTGGCTCAACATGACCCCTTTAAGTCAAGTTAGGTTCAAGGTCAATTGGGCTAGGTTAGGTCTAGTTGGCTAATTGAGGCTTTAGTCAAGTTCAACTAGTGATTTGGAATGAACTTGGCCCATTGGTTTCAATCAATTTGGCTTAGATCAAGTTTTGACATATTTTGACTTTTTAGGTCAAGTTGGGTCAACTTGGGTCAAGTGGCCAATTGGGCTAGGTTAGGCCCAAATGTTGACTTGGTCAAGTTCAAACATAGGTCATGAATGAACTTAGATCAATGGTTTCAATCAATTTAGCCTATAGTAGAATTTGGTTATGTTAGGTTTCATTTTGGCTAAGTGTTGACTTGGTCAACCCTTAGGTTTAACTTGATTTGACCCAATTTGATTGATTGATCATCCCATAATGATAGTTGATCATGATGAGAGGTATAGGTGAGTTTGATTCAATCCAATTTGGTTAGGATTAGAATTTGGTTCATAAGGGTACTTTAGGTCACTTTGGGTCAAGTGAGCCTAAGTGGGTCAAATGACTTGGTTAAAGCTTGATTTGAGTTTGATTGAACTTGTATATGGACTTATGATTGAAATATAAATCCATTTGCAAGTGGTTTGAAGTCAAATGAGGTTTGATTCATTTGACAATTTCATATTCAGGAGAAGAATATGAATGATTTTGGCTTGACTTTTGAATTGAGTTTTGATTTGATGATTGAAGTTTGTATTTATATTTGGATTCATGATTACAGGGTTGATTGAACCATGAAGGAAAATCAAGAGTTTGACTTGATTTGAAGTTGATTTAGCTAAGTTCAAGATTTTGACTTGAAAAGCTTAGGTTGAATTTTGAAAGGGTTTGAGTTTATTTTTTGGAATTGGCTTTGATTGTTTTAATTTATATTTCATATATAGATTGAATATAAATGAGAATATAAATTGATCATGAGAAAATTTCAAGGATTTGAAGTGATTTGATCATGATTTAGGCTAAGTCCATTAAAAGGAATTAAAAGGACTTAGAAAAATTTGAAATTTGGAGCTTGAATTTTGGATTTAGATTTGATTGATTTATATTTATATTTCATTTACATATGAGAATATAAATGAGAATATAAATGAGGATATAAATGAGTTACGAAAAAATCCCATGAATTTGAATTGATTTGATCATGATTTAGGCTAAGTCCATTAAATGGGAACTAAGAAGGATTTTAAGTTTGGAATTTAATTTTTGGATTTGATTTGATTGATTTATATTTATATTTCATTTATATATGTGAATATAAATGATAATATAAATAAGTTATGAGAAAATCCCATGAATTTGAATTGATTTGATCATGATTTAGGCTAAGTCTTTTAAAAGGGAATTAAGGACTTAAGAAGAATTTTAAATTTGGAATTTAATTTTTGGATTTGATTTGATTGATTTATATTTATATTTCATTTATATATGTGAATATAAATGAGAATATAAATAAGTTATGAGAAAATCCCATGAATTTGAATTGATTTGATCATGATTTAGGCTATCTTTTAAGGGAAATTTAAAGGACTTAGGAAGTTTTATGAATTAATTTTAAATTTTGAGTTTAGTTTGATTGGTTTGAATTTATATTTCATTTATATATGTGAATATAAATGAGAATATAAATGAATTGTGAGAAAATCTCATGAGTTTGAATTGATTTGATCATGATTTTGGCTAAGTCCATGAAGGGAAACTTAAAGGACTTAGGAAATTTTATGAATTGATTTTGAATTTGGTTTCAATCATGGATTTCAATTATGAATTTCAATCACATGGAGTTGATTTGAGTTTGGAGAAAATCAAATAAGATTGATTTGGAGTTTAACTTTAAGGAAGGAAGGTGAAGAATAGTTTAAGCTAAGGGTAGGAAAATTTTTCTAACATTCCTGAGGCATGACCTATTCCTATGGCTAACTCTTATAAGTCTCTAGGGCTAGGTTGAGTGTCCACCTAATCACTAGATGTGTCTTAAGACTAAGGAACTTTTAAAGCCTAATAGAAATGCTATGTCTAAGATGGAGGGGTTGAGAGCTCATTTTAAAATTGAGGTCAACATCGGGGAAGCTACAGTTGTGGGATGCTCATGTGTGGGATGTTCGCGTCTTGAATGCTCAGCAGACTCGCCAGTCGCATTAACTTCGGATGAGTATGCATGAATATCGAGCAATCAGATACAACAACATGCAAATCAGAGCTAAAATGCACTATGCATCACCAAAATCAGTCAAAATAATCTTCGATTGATTAGTGGACTTCGCCATTGCGTTCAGAACATCAAAATTGATTAGAATATACATCTTGCATAATCTGACGGTCGACTAATCAAGAGGTCAAGTCGTCAAAGTGGCTACATGCATATCGATATTGAGAGGTTACGATGATACTTAAATGACCTTCGTTCATGAAATTGATCATATTGTTAGCTTTGAAACATCAAAATCTACCAAATGAGATTGTCGGCTATCAATTCAGATGAGTCTACATGAACATTGAGCAATCAGAAGTGATAATGTGTATTTTTGAATTAAAAGTGATCCAATTCACCACTGACTTGAATCAAATAGCCTCCGATCATAAAACGGTCTGCGTCGTTGCATCTAGAATGTCAAAATTACTTAGAATAGATATCTAATTTAATTAAAATTACCACACTTAAAATTTCATCAAAATTATCACATATTTTAAGATAAATCTACATAATTATCCTTTAATTACATCTAGTCAATACCTTGAAACTCGCAGCTACCCATACCTATGCCTCCACCTCCCATTCAACCAATAATAAGCTACCACATCATCCCTCCCATACCACCTCATGTGCACAATCGAACCTGCCTAGTTCCTATCCATTTCATCTCATCCTAGGTGGATCGAAGGCTAGCAACACGGATAAGTCCTCTGTTCATCCATGACATATGACCCAACTCCATTGCAAGTACTTTGAGATTTGGTAGTAATGTCTGATTGAAATGAGTGCTCGCATGAAGGATTCATGTGAGGCTGAAATTGAATCCAAAGAGATGATGCACCTTTGTGCATAGTACAAATTTATCTATTTGTAAATATGGAAAATTTAATTGTGTTTTATAAAATATAGAAATCCATTAAATGGTTAAGAAAAAAAATAGAGACTTCATTAGTTGATCAACTATGAAAATAAAGAGATATATTAAATATTTGGTTACAAAATCAAGAAATTCACTCAGTAAAGAACCTTCAAAAAGAGGAGGAATCAACTTGAATATCACATTCCATTGATTCATTGAAGTATTTTGAAGTGTTGAATTTTCATGCAAGCCATAAATCAAGCTATTGTGTGAATCTATAGCTTCAAAATATATGAAAATAATTCAGTAAATTGAGTTCTTTACATTCATTTTCAAGCAGTTTTATACATTATTCAAGTGTTTCAATTTATGCAATCATTCAAATAGACCAATATGGGCTCCAACACTACACCGAATGCTTAAACTTAGTGTTTAAGGATGCCACATGGGTTGATTCCCAGATGGATCTTAGGACTGAGCCCGGGTTAACAAGACCTAAAAATTCAATTATTATAAGAATTTCAACTTATTAAAATATCTGAGAAGCTAATTCTATCATATGATAGTAGATATGATCCTTTATTATTAAATTAATAAAGTCGACAAGATCTGAAATAATCAACTAAATGATTATGCAAACTCATATGCCCCAATGATGGCTGTGTTGAATGAAGATTTCGACCGAAGGGGATACTTTCATGAAAATGTGATTACACTTTTAGATCAAATTAACTTAAATTAAATATCAATCCAAATGTAAAATCTAACATGTTATTAATTGTTAAATGCTTAAATGAAATTCAATCTTTAAAGAACTTAAAGCTAAAACTCAATCCAACTTCTATAATTATTTATTGGAGGTGAAAAATTAATAAAACTCTAGCTCACAAAGGAGCCAGTGTCAAATCAAGTGTTCTACTATGTTCACTCTCAATCAATCTATGCTAATAAGGATGTGGCCCATGTCCTCTGACTATGTGACTTGGCCAATAGGCTCTAAATATGATGTAGTTATGACCAGAGTCCTCTGATCGAGTGGCTGCCGCCAAATGACACCACTATATTACGGTCACAACTGTAGCCCATATGCTCCCTAATAGCTCTGCCCTTTGAGTTGTGAACCATAGGGTATACATGATAGGAAAAAAACCCTATACTAGCTTAGGTAGACTTAAGCTTTTTTCCTTAGACAAACACCACCCCAGGTCTACAAGGTTTTCTTAGAGGACACAACCCATGGCTGCTGACGAGGATCCTTCGGTCCGGTTGGGTCGAGCACCTTCTTTGACTAAGTAGACTTGGGACCACGATAGCCTTGGGATGATGAAACCATGGATCTAGATTGGGTGCATCATCTTTCTCCCAACCATCCGCTTCAAGTTAATGATGAATTTCATAAATCTAAATTTTAAACTCCACATGCCGCTACTATATGCTACACATTTAGAAATTTAATAACTAGCCTTAATTGAAAGCTCTCTCTTAGCATTGGGAGGGGTAATTAACTATAGGTGTTTTCACCTATAGGAAACCTGGAACTGTATCTAAAGTCCTCACTAAATGAGGGTAAAATCTCTAGGTAGGGACTTAGCATTGGGAGGGGTAATTAACTATAGGTGCTTTCACTGACATAAACCAAACTCTCTTAATCGATAGGTCGATGTCGAATTTTTGGAGCACACAAATTTCTGGTGACTTTGCTTGGGAAACCCCATGAGGTCTTTAAAAGGTACAGCTCATGGCACCCTCTTCTTTATTTTGAGCTCTCTCACCAGCTGCAACTTTGTTCTCTTTCTCTCTTTCTCCCCACCCGGCCTCTCTTCATCTCATCACTCCTCCGTTTCATTTTTTTTTTTGCTCTAGACCGAACACCAACCAGGAGATTTTTTTTCTTGTCTTGCTCCTACAAGCTCTCGCCTCTCTACCCATGATTTACCACCCTCGGTAACCCAAATCAGTAGCGGTCCTAACTCTTTAACAACCGAAACCCCCAACCTCCAGTCACATAAATCCTCTCCCTCTTCTCTTTCACAGCCTGTTCAATACTTCCACAATGTCTCGTTACTCGTCAGCTAGCTTACAGACACTTCATGCAGCCCAACAACAATCCTCTCTCTCCCTCTTCCCCATATCTCTCTCTCTCTCTCTCTCTCTCTCTCTCTCTCTCTAAATAGAGAGAAATGAACCTCTCTTTCTGACTTCTCTCTCTAAGCTGAGAAGAAAGTTCTTGCTTGCTCCAAATATGAAAATCCAAACACCTTGAAATAATCTTGCCAACCTACACATACAGTCTCTATAAGCATCACTCCAAAATAAAGTGAAACTACATACCCTTCTTTCTTTTTCTCTCTACCCGAACCAATTCCATAAATCTAAAAAAAATAAAATTTTATATAAATCTGTCTAGAAGGAAGTCGGTCATTTGAGTTATTTATTTATTTTATTTTATTTCCATCTTTTACGCATAGAACACATGAGGTCTCCTTATCTTTGAGTCATCTCTCCATTGGCGGAGCTTACTCCTCGTTCTTTGTTTGTTTTCCATAGATGGCTTCTCTCTCTCCATTTTTCATTTTTTTTCTTTCTTTCTTTCGACCGAACACCCAGCTTCACAGCTCTCGCTTTGAAAGGTATATTTGAAGACCCCACTGTGCGTAGAAGAGGGTGGGGGGATTGAAGACACCGACTGTGGTGTTGCAAGACATCGACCGCTACGCTTAGAAGAGCATGGTGGGTAGGTCAAAGCAGTCCCCGATGCAGCCCCCTATGCCAGGATGATGTCGGGAGGCTGCCGAAATATCATCAAATTGGATAGTAACAAATGACTTGAATGAAAATAAATAAGAGAATGATTGAACTTAATAATAACTTAAGTTGAATTTGAAATAGAAATTAAGTCAGTATAACACAAAAAAACACACACACACACAAAAATACAAGTGGTTAAAGTAAAAATGAAGTTTGCAAAGATATGTTTAAGTGAGACTTACAAAAATACTTAATAGGAATTCAAACTGTTCACCAAAAAAGTAGAATCCCCTCACACTCAAAACCTTCAAATAACTTAATAAAACTGAATGGATCTGAATAAAAATAAACCGAATCAGCCTCATATTTATAGTTGAACATAGACGACTCGTAGGGGTCTGCCGGTAATATTCAAAGCATATGAAAGCAAAAGTTGTTGCCCATGTGTATATTTAAAATATACAAAAATAAATATTGCCACCCACGGGTATTAAAAAAATGCGGGATAAGGTGTGGTGGATAGATTTATTATTGAAATCGTCCACTTACCCATGTGCACCTACAATGAGGAATTATTCTAAAAATTCAAAGAAAGATCTTCACAAGATAATTTTAAACAATATGATCCATAGAATACCTCCTAATTTATAATTAAATGTGAGGTCCAAGTAGATCTATAGATTAATCATAATTAAGTTAATAGGTGCTTCAAATGAAATTCCACGGTCATCCAAAAGTGGCACTATGCTTAATTTTAACATTTGGTAATTTCTATGATTACCCTAAAAAGAAGCGTTACACATATTTCAATGTGATTTCAAGCTCAAGTTACCACATCAAGATGTGTGTAATGAAATCAGATATTTGAATTCCCACACTCATTGTGGGGTATTGATTTTAAAAAATCATTGTATACTAATATTTTATGAAACATTGAAGGAGGTTGTTAAGTTGCATTGGAGGACTTCTTTGTGTAGTCAAACTCCTAAATTCTCTATCAAACTTTATACTATGATCTCTACAGGATACAAAAGATTAATGAATTATCCAATATGTATTTTTTACCGAAGAATCAAGATGACCTTTAGAGAAGAAGCAACTTGAAATGATATTTTGAAATAAATTAATAAGACATCGATCTTATGTTACAAATGTTCAAAACTCATATCAACATCAATGTTACATAAGTCAATGATCACATGTTATCAATCTCGCCTAAATTAAGAGTTGAACTAGTGAATATTTTCCCCCAGAAGTAGTCAAAAAAACTTCAACATTAAGAAACTGAAAAGAATTGTAAGCATTCAAACCACCCACATGGGCTCTGACACTATGCTGAATGCTTAAACTTAGTGTCTGAGGATGTTGCACGGGTTGATTCCCATTTGGGTCTTAGAACTGGGTCTGGGTTAACAAAACCTAAAAATCCTATCATTATAAGAATTTCAGCTTATTAAAATATCTAAGAAGCTAATTCTATCATATGATAGTAGATCGGATCATTTATTATTAAATTAATATAATTGACATGATCTAAAATATTAAACTAAATGATTAAGCAAACTTATGTACCCCAATGACAACAGTGTTGAATGGAGATTTTAATCGGAGGGGATGCTATCATCAACATATGTTCAAAATTTTAAGTTAAGTTAATAATTTGAATATCAAACTAAATGAAAAATCTGATATATTGTCAAGCTATAAATGACTAATTGAAAATCATCAACCTAAAAACTTAAGGAAAAACTCAATCTATCCACCTTCCATAATTGTTTATCAGAGGTGACAAATTAAGAAAACTCTAGCTCACAAAGGAGTTAATGTTAAGTCAAGTGTATCTCTATATTCACTCTTAGTCAATCTTATGCCAACAAGGATGTGGCCCATGTCCTCTGACTGTGTGGCTTGGCTAGTAGCTCTACATATGATGGAGTTACGATCAGAGTCCTCTGATCTAGTGGGCACTGCCAAATGACACCATTATATTACAATCAAGACTGTATCCCGTATGTTCTCTAATGGCTCTGTACCTTGAGTTGTGAACCATAGGGTGCACTTGATAGGATAAAAAATCCTATATCAGCTAAGGTAAGCTTAAGCATATCTCCATAGATAAATACCACCCTAAGTCTACAACATGTTTTTGGACAACGCAACCCATGGCTACTGATAAGGATCCTTCGGTCAGGTTGGGTCGACTACCTCCTCTAACTAGGTAGACTAGGGACCATGACAGCCTGAGATGATGAAACCATGGGATCTTGATCAGGCACGTCATCATTTCCCCAACCATCTGCTTTAGGGTAATGATGAATTTAATAAATTTACATTTAAAACTCCACATGCTACTACTATAAGCTACGCATTTAGCGATCTAATGAGTAGCCTTAATCAAAAGTTCTCTCTCAGCATTGGGAGGGGTAATTAACTGTAGGCGCTTGTGCCTATATGAAACCTGAAACCATATCTAAAGTCCTCATAAAATGAGGGTGAAATCTCTGGGTAGTGTCTTATCTACTATTTCATCTGCCCTCTGAAAATTTCATCAACATAAACCATACACTCTTCTTCGAAGGTCGATGGTGAATTTTTAGAGCCCATAAATTTCTGGTGACTCCATCGAGGAAACCCCATTTACTTAGTAAAAAGTACAGTTCACGATGTCCTCTTCTTTATCTTGAACTCCCTCATTGGCCCTGACTTCCTTCTTGTTCTATATTTCTCTTTGCTCGACCTCTCTTCATCTCATCCCTCCTCTATTTCATTTTTTTTGCTCTGGATTGAACATCGAGGCACATTTTTTTTCTCATTTTGCTCCTGCAAGCTCTCGCCTCTCTACCCATGAATTACCACCCTCGGCAACCCAATCATCAGCGGTCCTAATCCTTTAATAGCCGAAACTCCCAACCTACAATCAAGTAAAATCCTCTCCCTCTTTTCTTTCACTGTCACATCGCCAGATGCCTGTTACTCATTAGCTTAAAAGCACTTCATGTGGCCTAGCGGCAGTCCTCTCTCTCCCTCTTCCCCATCTCTTTTTCTATATCTCTCTAAATAGAGAGAAACGAACCTCTCCTTTTGATTTCTCTCTCTATGTCGAGAGGAAAGTTCTTACCTGCTCCAAATATAGAAATCCAAACACCTTGAAATAATCCCGCCAACTTACACATATAGAACTCTTCGTTCTCTCTATAAGCATCACTCTAAAATAAAGAGAAACTACATACCCATCTTTCTTTCTCTCTCAACTCGAACCACTTTCATAAATATGAAAAAAATAAAATTTTATTTAAATATGTCTAAAAATAAAAATTTTATTCCATTACACATATTCTTCTCACAATTGCACCTTTCCTGAAAAGAAAATTGCTCCTTTCCTTCCACATATATTTATCAATCTGCTCTCAAGTTCAAAAATCCATACCTCTTCATTACCTCAGTTTAATTTTTCTTCTTTTCCATTTCATACAAAAAAGAAGCTTAAATCCTATCAAATTTTGCTGATTTCCTCAAACTAAACTTACTCTGTTTGCCATTCATGAACAGTCACCTCTATTCACATTCAATGTCCTGCAGCCTATCTTTTGTTTGAACCTATGATGTTTTATTTTCGGTGTTATTTGAAGATGTTTAGGGGGATACAAAATAGATCTTAGGAGGATAGTTATTAGGATGATCGGGTATGATATTGAGGAGTGGTGTACTATCTTGAGAGACATAAGCCACTATCCTATAATAGACCTAATCACCTAATAAGGACTCCTAAGGCCAATGGGTCTTCAAATATACCAGAGATCTTTCCTCGACTTTACATGTAAAAGTAAAGTATGGTTTATTTTAAGCTGAGTTCATTAAGTACCCTATGCAAGCAAGCCCCATAGTTAATTATAGCATAAGGAATGAGATTCCTTAGGAATACTCTCGATTAAGATAAATGATCATTGTCTCCAAAGATTTCAAAGATAGGATTATCAATCAATTGATTATTTTTAAAAAATCAAGTGTGATTGAGCAAAAGGAGGGCATTATTATCAAAACCAAAGGGAGATGAGTAGGGGATGCTCATGATACTAGGAAACCTAGTGAGCATCCCAAAATATTCTATGTTTGGGCTTTATATTTTTGAAATTGAGGAGAATTATATGTTTGAGTTAAATTTTTATTAGAAATATAGGATTAACAATTCCAAAACACAAGATTATAGAAATGTCTAAGGGGTGAGGATTTATGCTTGTATCTCCAAAGGGAAACATCGATCTTAGATCCTAAATCTAGGGAGCTTTGGCAAGGGCCAAAGCATGACCTAAATCTAAGGCGAAAATGGGTATATGGTTTATCTCCATAAGAGAGGATGAATCACCAGACTGCTGGACTTACAACCACCTGGAGTAGCCGCCAACTAACTACTCTTAAGATTTTAAATATATGTAGAAAAGTCTTATGCTTTGTAAGATGGCTAAGCTATTGTTTATTTGGAAAGGAGACTAAGTCCTTAAAGTCACTCCTTAAGAGACTAGATCATGAGGGGCATGAATTCATGACTTAATCTAATACAAATTTTGTCAAGTTTTATTTTGATTTTTGGACATTTTCATTTGACACGGGCTATATGATTTCATATGCCTAATGCATGAGAAAATTGGTCATGGGCCAAAATCAGAAAGAAGAAGGCGTGTTTCCACCATAGCTCTCAAAGGTCAAGACATTTTCTCTAGCAAAGGTGGAAGCCCTCCATTAGCAAGAGTGAGATAATATGATTTATGTATGATATGAGACATACAACATCCAGCTAAGGGGTTGCTAAATCTTTTATTATCTTAATTTATATCCTAGTTTTTAGGTGAGGTTATAAATTATTTATTTTAATTTTGAGTTGATTAATTGGATAAAAAATTTATTTTTCCCTAGGAGCCTAATCGCACCCAGGCCATTTAACATCATCAAGCAATTAAGAAACTAGGAAAATCATGCCATCCTAATTGCACAATCTTAAACATAACATCAATCAATTTATAAAATTGGTGCAAAAACATAAGAGGCCGATGTTGTCGTTTACCACTGCACAACCCAAAAAAGTAAAATGGGTAGCCGAGCTCTACCCTTATACAACCTGGATTACAAATGAATAATTACAATCATGAAATGACAAGTGTTATGGGGGTCTTCATTCTTCACTCCTTGTCCTTCATTCCTTCATATTTTATTGGCTCTATTTCTTTCTTTCTTTTGGTTTGACTTAGGACGTGGTTTGCTCCAAGGCTTCACATGGTACATAATACATGATGTTATAACTAATTTTCACCTAATCCTAATGCAAAAAAAAAAAAACATTAAAAGGAAGAAAAGTCAATCTAGCTACACATGCAAAATAAATGTTAGCTAAACACACCATACAATCCAAGCAGTTATAAAAATAATTTAGACTTCACACATGGGTGACCAAGCCCACCTATCCTAATTTGGGTTATGCTTAGGGGTATAAGCAACCTGCACAAAAAAAATGATTTATATTTTTATTACAGTGCCCCTTAAGCACAATCCCCTATAGAAGACATGATTAAGCTAAGATTGTCCTATCAACCAGTCTACACACATACACCCTAGCATCCAGTCTAAAATATTACACTATAAAATAAAATCATACATCAAATCACACACCGCCCTAACATAGAGCTAAAAGTGGTGACTTAGCCTAATGTGTGTATGCCATTTAAGGTTTGTGTGGCATGTCTTAGCTAAGTTTTAAGGTTGGAATTTTTTAAGTGTGAAAGATTCAATTTAGAGGGTGGTTTCAGTTTAAGTGATTTAATTGGCTAGTCAATTTTAGTTAGTGATTTTATTTGATTTGAATGAACCTACACTTAGTGATTAAATGTTGTGAAGAGAGGAAAAGAGATAAGAGCTCTCTTTCATCTCTACCTTAAAGAATTTCTAAGGTAGATTCGCTAATGAATTTCCTTTAGTGAATGATTTATTATGTAGTTTAATTAATCCTAAGTTTAGATTTACTCTAAATAGCCCTATTCAATAAGAAAGACATTTTAGGAGTAGTTAGGGTGGATTAGTATAACATAACACACACCCATTCATTTCTTTCCATAATGTATACCATGCATATGAATAATCCTAAGCATACTTATACATGCAATGCAAATTTTAACACACTTTGATGATGAATGCAAAGAGATGTGACTTGGAAATTTGGATATTACATTTGTTAATTGGATCATTAATGCATTTATTTATTATGTAGAAAAGAGGGACTCTTTTATCCATTGCTAAATGCACATCCACATGCATAAAAGTTATAAGTGAGTACAACACCATTATTTTATACACCAGGAGCGTAAGGTACAAGACATACTTGGAGCTACTTAAAGCCTCGCAACCCCGGGATGTCTAGACTGATATACCACTTTTCTTAGATACATGTAGATGTACAAAAGAACCAAATGGATAAAGAATCATGCGAGAGATTATGTTTGATTTGGTTGTATGATTTACATATGTAATATGAAGATCCTTCCTAAATCATAATATAGAGATGCATACGAATAGATTTAGCCAAGTGTTATGCTCTCTTTAAATGAACTATACACTTATAAATCCTATGTGAATCCATGTTAAGAGAAGGGCAGAGAACTTCATAATGCACATCTTATACTATCATCATATGAAAGCTTATAAATATTTATAACTAACATCAGTTCATTTATAATTTTTATTTATAAGTTTTTAAAAGTAAGTTTTGGTTTAATGGTGATAATAGCCACTCATATTTTTAACTTTAGCCAACACATGAAATTTAACATAAAATGAAGCATTTTCTTTAATTAGTTTTTCAAAGGAATGAATGCATGATTTCATATGAAAAATAATATTTAACATGATTAGAAAGAAATAAAGGGATGTAAGCATAAGACTTCATTCACCCTAATTAATTCCTAAGGACAATCCTATAAAATAAGATCATTTAAAATGAATCAAAATTCTTTAAAGACATTTTTATTTTTGAATTTGATTTAACTTAGGAAATATGAGAAAGATTTGGTAGTCCTAACCCATTCCCCCCATATGTGAATTGGTTTGGTTTAATTTAGAAAAATTAGGTTTATTTTAGGTTTTGATTAGGTTAATGTATGAATTAAATCCATTAATTATCCCTTACCTATACCACTTTAACATAATTATCCAAATAATTGTTAGCCAACATATGATATGCAACCACATGGAAATTAAATCAGCAATGCACCTAAGAAATAAAGCGGCCTAATGCAATTAGCTCATAATTGTTGGTTAATTAAGCTAAAGGGTTTGATTAAGTACTTTTATAACCCTCCTACATATGTAGTTTGATTATAATTTTCTTTAAAATTCTATTAGATTATTGAACACCTAAGAATCTACCCAAGAATTGAGAGATTAAGCTCTGTAATGATTTAGTTTTGAGTTTGATTAATTAAACTATTTACTGAAGTGATTAAGCCATTAATTAGTTGGAAATTAATTAAGTGTTATCCAAATGAAATAAATTTAGGGGAAAAGATTGGAAAAGAGGTCTTAATCTCATGTCATATGTCCATTCACTGTTTCATAATGATTAGCAAGTTCAATTAATGAATTTATCACTATTTAACATGTTAATTAATTATTTAATTAATTAAGAGAGTGATTAAGAATGAAATAAGAAATTCTCCTAAATAATCAAATAATAAATTCCAAGAAAATCATGGGAGGCAGAGGTCATCCCAATAATTAATCTCGAAAGTTTGGAATTAATTTCTTGGATTTAGAGTAATTATCTTAATTATATTTCTAATAAAACTAAATTAGTCATCACTATTTAATTTTAATTTTTATATTTTCCTCACGAATTATCTTTAAAATGAGTATTTTTGTTTATTTTTTGGTTTTCTATAATATTAGTTATGAATTTTGGAAGTTTCATCATTAAAATTAGATTAATTAAGCTTAAACCCTTAATCCCGAGCCATGTGACGGTACGACGCATGTTTCGACGATGGGATGTTATTTAAGTTATCATATTATTCGGTGGGTCGTTTGCACTTAGGTCCATTCATGATCGGACGATTCGAGATTAATCCCATAGTTTAGGATGGAATTAGAGTGGATCTAGTGTGATATGATCACATCTGTCCATTTTAATTACACGAAATGGATAATGTATGATCCTTCTCCTTCGTGAGTGATGAGAGATGAACATCGTTCATCTTTCCTCAATCAATTCGAGCTTACCCGAGCTTGGATTGGGATCAAAATGATCTGACACCTTCAGAAGGTGGGGGGATGCATATCTAATGGTCACGATTTAATGGGATGATAATTGTGGGATCTAAAAATTTTCCATCGATCTCTTTACATAAAAAGTGTGTTTTAAGAGTCAGTAAAAATTTCAGAAGGCAAATGAATACTCGATAAGACACTACCCAGAGATTTTGCCCTGATTTTGTGAGGAATTTAAATATGGTTCTAGGTATCCTATAGGTGCAAGCCCGTGTAGTTAATTACCCCTCTCAATACTGAGAGAGCACTTTTGATTAAGGCTAGTAAATAATCATTAAATAATAAGTAAATAGTAGCAGTGAGTGGAGTTTGAAAATTATGACATTTATCATTTAATTTAAAACATTTGGTTGGGGGAATGATGACGTGCCCTATCTAGATCCTATGGTTCCATCATCCCAGGCTATTGTGGTCCCTGGTCCGCTTAGTCAGAGGAGGTAGTTAAGCCAACCTAATCGAATGATCCTTGTTAGCAACACATGGGTTACGTCGTTTGAGGTGTCCTTGTAGACTTGAGGTGGAGTTTGTCTAAAGAGACAAATCTAAGTCAACCTTAGCTAACAGAGTGCTTTTTTCCTAACCAAATATATTCTATAATTCACAGCTCAAAGAGCAAAGCCGTTGGGAAACATACGGGCTACAACCATGATCGTAATTTAGTGGTGCCATTTTGTGGAAAACCACCTGATCAAAGGGCTCTGGTCGTAACTACCATTTATATGGTGCTATTTTATGGTAAAACCTGATGGACAAAGGACACGGGCCATGTCCTTATGGGCTTAAGATTATTTGAGTGTGAAAATAGTTATGCATTTGATTTGACATTGGCTTTTTGTGAGCAAAAGTCTTCTTAATTTGTCACCCCAGACAAACAATTGTGGATGAGTGGATTGATTTTAATTTTAAATTTAAATAATTAATTTCATTTAATTTATATATTTTTATTTAAATATTTGATTATTTTATAATTGATTTAGATTTAAACATGTGATCTTTGATCATTTTAATACATACTACTGATAACCTTTTGATTGTAGTAGACCTTGTCAACTCTGCATGCTTCCTTGCAGAGGATCGAGTCTAAACTCATTGCCTCAAGAATTATAGTCGTCCAAATCTTGCCCACTCTAGCTTGAGCATAGAGGGTCGAGTTTGAGACTTTTCTTCTTGAAAGCTTGAACTTAAGAAGCTATGTCAATAGATCCATCTCTTTTAATTATATGATAGAATTATCTTCTCAAATTTAATCAAAATGGAATTCTTATAATATTATAATCAAATTTTTAGGTTCTATTAACTCGAACCCGGTCCTAAGACTAAACTGAGATGTAGAAATCTGTTCATTTATTTTTGTATATGACTTGCATATCCTTTTAGATGCTTGATCTAATGAATATTTCAACATACAAATAAGTACCTATTATTTTAAAATGTTGTATAGATATTAAGATGTCTAGTATGACTGTGTCAAATTACAAGTATAAATTTTGATATGGATTTTTGAGTTTTGTTAACCGAGACTCCTAAGAATAAACCGAGATGTAGATATCTATTCTTTGCTTGCATTTGACTTGGATACCTTTCTAGATATTTGATTTAATGGATACTTCAATATATATAACAATATCTATTCTTTTAGAATGTATAAATATTTAGATGTCTAAGTTGAAGTAATTATATCTAGTATGACATGTCATTTTTAATACATATTATAAAAAAAAGATATGTAAAGATATGATTTCAACATTCTCAAATGCAAACCAAATGAGTATCTGTTCTAAATGATCAAGCATGTATCTGTATCAAAAGAGATAATATATCTACCTACACATCAAATGAACATTTATTCTTAATGATATAAATTTAAATCCTTCTCGATTTGTCATGAATCAAATATGTACATCTTTATAAGATATACATCTAATCTTTTAAAACATTTGTTAGGCATCAAGTGCATTATCTATCTTAAGGGAAATTTGAAGAAAGGTTATGATTCATGCATAAGTTTGTGTGCCACATCCAAATTCCTTTATGTATATTAGAATTTAGATGATTAAAGAATAATTCAAATGTAAACTTGTATGTGAGTTCGAATTCAATGGTTCTTTGAATTTGAAAGAGAGCAACAAGCTTAAGGAATAGCCATTCTAAACCTTGCAAATTATTTATCCAATCAATGAAGGTCAAGGATTTTCAACTTCTATTCTAATGAAATCTTATTTAAAGACACCCTTCACATATTCATAGAAAGAAAAGAATGATAATAATGCTAATGAAGCTACTCACTCCCCATCTATCAGTCTCTTTATTTTTTAAAATGATAATCAATTAGAATTTAGGCTTCAAAAAGCAAGTAGTTTTGAAGGAGCATGTCCCACCTTCATACCAATTCAAAATATAGTTTTATCACTTGCTTCTGGGTAAGATATGAATATTTATTAAGTAAAATGCCACTTTAACATTACCAAATAGCAGAATAGAAGACTTTAAAATCACACTAAATTTTATTTCAAATGGCATTTTAAAAGCCCATTAACTCAAGTATCAAGCCATTCACTTTTCTTTTCGTCCTCTTCCTTGGATCATGAAAATTTCATAAAGCTTAGGTTTCATAAGCTAAATAATCATACTAAGTTTGATAAACTTAAAAATTTTGAAATCTTCCTTATAGAAGTTAAAAAATCTAAAAATCTTGCTTAAACAAATGGCAATTTTCATGATTGCAAAAAAAAAAAACTCTAAAATCTTCCTTAAACAAGATTAGGAAAATTTGAAATTCTTGCTTAAACAAATAGTAATTTTTATGATTGCAAATGATCAAGCCATGGGAGGAGGCAAAATAAACAAGGTAATCCTAAGTCTTACAACATTTAATTCATGGCAACATGACAAATCTTAAATTTCATATGTCCATCTCCATTATTTATTATCCTAGAAGGAATCTGAAATTTATCATGCTTCACATAATCCCATTTATAAGATGTAACTTCATAGGTATTCTCTTTTTAAAAAGAGAGTTCACTAATTCTAAATGGGCTAATTGCTTCTTTATAAGCCCATTTTAAAAAAAAAATTTAGGATAGGCCAAGTATGAAGAAAAAAGCCCATGATTTTATGATCCATTTCTTTATTCATAATGTCATTTATTATTATTATTATTATTATTATTATTATTATTATTATTATTATTATTATTATTATTATTATTATTATTATTGTTATTATTACTATTATTATTATTATTTTTCTTTAAGTTATTTGTCATGTCCTCCTTTTATCATGACATGCACCAATAAAGGAAATGAAGACTTTTCTTCCCTCTCTTTTATTTTTTTGTTCTTATTCATCACCCATTCATGGATGAATTAATGAAGAGGAGAGATATATAATTTTCTTTTATGAATTTTCCTCTTTACTCCCCTCATTTCCCTGTCTCATTTTTTTTGTATTTTCTTTCCATTTGCCTTATTTGCATGACCCACTTTGGTTGAAAAAGAGGACTTCCTTCCTCTCCACTCCTCTTTTTTATTTATTTCTTCCTTAGATTCATGCTCATTTCATGAGTAATTAAGAGGAGAATGACAAAGGAAATGAAAGATTTTCCTTAGATTCATGCTCATTTTATGAGTAATTAAGAGGGGAATGACAAAGGAAATGAAATATTCCATAAATTTATGCTCCTTTTATGAGTAATTAAGAAGAGAATGACAAAGGAAATGAAATATTTTCTTCTCCATTTTAATGGTATTTAGAAAAACTATAGAAATTAATGAGATGAGATAAATCCCATTTCTATTTTTGCCCTCATGCTAAGGGGCTAGCCTTCATTATAAATAAGAAGTAATTCTTCTCTTATGAAAGCTTTACTCTCCCATTTCTCCCATTTTCCTCACAATATATATTGCAAGTCTAAAGCTTCTAAGAGAGTTCACCAACCTTTCAAAGAGATCACCTACAATTGGGCTTACTTTCAATTCATATCACATAAATTGGTAAGTCATATCTAACTTGATATTTTAAATTTATTCATCACCACTTCATATGAATGAATGTTTGATAAAAAAAATACTTAAGTCATGCAACCATAAGATGCTTTCTTTCCATCTTCAACCACTCATGAGCATATAAAGATTGTCGCAAGATAAGCAAATGAAACATGGACAAGTATCCATACTAAATTTGTAATCACAAATCTAAAATTCTAAACTTGATCAAATAATCACCCATGCTGATTTTTTTATCTCAACCCTATCTCATGGCTTAGACAAAGGGGAGGCAATCGTGTCATAAACATATGCTTGATAATAAGGCAAGGCTTAAGTATCACAGATTTCCCTACCGCATTGGAATAATGTGAATGGGTACTTATCACAGAACTGATTTTCCTACCACATTGGAATAATGTGAACATGAACTTATCACAGAACATATTTTCTTGCTACATTAGACTAATGTGAATAGGTACTTATAGCACAAGTTTCTCCGCTGCATTGGAGCAATGTGAATGGGTACTTATCACAAAGCAGATTTCCCTATCACATTAGAATAATGTGAACAGGTTCTTATCACAGAACAGGTTTCCTTGCCACATTAGAATAATGTGAACAGGTACTTATAACAAGTAATTTTAAGCTTTCATTTACACATAAGCATACATGTATATATACTTGAGCAAGACATATGACACTTGTACGTTTAGCTAAGCATTGCATTGGAAATATCACAAAAAAAAAGCAAATGAAATTTCAATTGCATATATCGTCTTCCTTTTCCCCTTCTTTTTTTGGCATAAGAGATGCAATACATTTCTCTAATTTTATAAAATAGCATTCAAGTGTCAAATCATAAGCATATGTTTCATTTGTCATTACCAAGTGAATAAAGAAACAATGCAATTCATATTTACTTTCCCCATTCCATGATCAATTGCATTTAAACATAATTTGATTGGATAAAATGTTTAAAAATAACTTTATGTAGCATGTGACAACCTTTTCAAAATCAGTAAAAAAAAAAAGAAATGAGGGATTTGTGCCAAATGTAGCCACAAGAGTTCAAGCTAGTTAAATACATAGCCACATTAAGCTTGGTATTACATAGGCCCAAAAGAGAAATTTCAGATTTAGCAAACCATTTGTAAAACCTATAGGACTTGAAAGAAACTTAAATTGGATTTTACTAGATAACAAGATATGCTTGATATTGCATGCTTCCATGAGAAGATCTCTACATTTAGCATTCATCTTCAAAAATCTCAAGTTTTGAAAAGTGATCACATTCATTCTTGCTAAGTAGTAAGGAGAGATAGGAGATGAGGCTAAGGTAACATATCTTACATAAATATCTCATAAGTCACTTCAAGGATTTATACTTGGATGAAAATCCTTGATGAATTTAGTCTACATGAGATACACCATTTTTTCATTTAGAGTTAGCAAAATCCAAAAAATTAAATATAAAGTAATATTTGCATTTGGATTTAAGAACCAAGAAATCTGAAAATAAACTTTCCTCAAATCCCCATCTTCGTGATAGTAAAACACCAAGGAAGGCAAAGTAGGATCAATCTCATGAGATCAAGCAAGTAAATTCAAAAAATTAGCATATAATAGCACTTTACATTTGGATTCAACAAACCAAGAGAAAATATGAAAGCTAATTCTCATCCTAAATCATTATAACTACTCACATATGAGAGGCAAAGCATGATGAGCATCATGGTTAACTCCCTAACAATCAATTTTTTGTTTCGCTTTTTTTATAGGAAATAACATATGTAAAAATTTGAATTTCAAATTCAATTGAAGTATCATTTTTTATTAATGGAGCAAGGTAGGAATAAGGCTTACTATTGATTAGAAATTGGAAGAGAGTTAAAGCCATATTTAGCCCACTCATAAGTTTTTCAAACTTTTAGATTTTGGCTAAAGGATATACTTGCATATCAAAGATATTCGCTAAAGATAATGAGATTTCTTTGTAAAGAGTAAAAATAGAAATCAATCCCATTATTATGATTTCAGCAACATAAGCTTGAAAATCACATCTCGAACCTTATTTTCAAACTTCCAATCTCATTTTAGACAAGTATAGAGGCATAACACATATCATTTCGCCCATCAGAAATCATTTTAATCAAATAAGAACATGAAATCCGTAGATAATAGTAAATAACATAAGATTTGGGCCATACATCATCCCAAATCTCAAGATTAAAACCCTAGCATCATCTTAAGCACATAATAAGAGAGATTTACCAAACCCTAACTTCCAAAAAAAACTTAAATGCATGAGAATATGCTTAGGGTTAGAGAGAGACAACCTCGAGTTCTTTTTTTTTTGCAAGAGAAGAAGATGGGTTCAATTTGCTTGAGAAGAGTGGTCGACCAAAGGGAACTCAAGGATTCATGCTTGGCTCCTTCAACTAGATAGAAATCAAAGCTTGATTGAGCCTTACCGTGTAGATTGAGATGGACTGGAGGAGAGAAATGAGAGAGAGACTAGAGGGAGAGAGGAATTTTTGGCGGAGAATGAGGGATAGGCGTGCTCAGGAACTAGAGGTGAACCAAAGAGAGAGCTAGGGAGAAATGAAGGTCGTGTGAATGAGGGATCGAAGCCTCATTTCGGCCTTTAGGGATAATCGATCCTTCCGATTGGTGGGGTTAGCAGCAACCAATAAGAGGTGTCTGGTGGTAAATCCAATTGCCTCGTTAATTGACCGATTTAATTGGACACACGAATGGTTGACTCTGATTGGGAGTTTGGGCAGCTTGATTAGAAAATTTAAGTGGCTGTTAGTAGCCTAATTACAAACTAATCGAACTATAACATTATAATTAGTATTTTTGCACCAAAAAAGATAGAATGACAAACCATATCAATATGAGTATCAATTTGAGGTATTTTTATTATGCTGAACACAATGGTGCGATCGATTTCACAATCAAAGGTCGTTTGGACAATTTCAATGATGATTCGAGTAAAATCAAGCTTAATTTTAATTGACCAATTGCTTATTAATTAATCTGATAATTTTATTTTAATTATCTTTGATAGCTTAAATGCAATTACTAAGTTGATTTCTCAAATTGAGATAATTTTTACCAAATACAATCGTGATTAGGAATTTTAATTTTCCAATTACACATCGTTTGCCACTGCTTTTCATAAATTTTTCCATTATTGCTTAATTCAAATTATGGAATGTATGTGTAGGTCAACAATAATTTCCTTCGAAAAGGACCAACTGAATTTTCCTATGGCTGTGATTTCAAGCAATTACCTTGACGGAGGCTATCACCGGTGCTTCCAATGGAGGAGGTAGCTTCATCTAGTAGAGTTGAAGCCCTGTTTAAGGAATTTGGTCTTGATTTGAAGTAGTTTTCTCGATCGACCAAGCTCCCCCTCAATGGTGATTGGCCTTGATCGAAGTGGCACTTCCTGTTGCTTGGAGACTTGGGAAATGATTCAATTGAGCTCAATGAGGTCCAAGGCTGGTGTGTGCAAGGTTAATTGTAATTTTATTGAGGATTGAGTGAGATGGAATTTGACCTCACCTCCTCTATTTTGACTTTGAGTAAAACTAATAAATGGGAAATAGGGGAGCTCGGGAATGGCTTGGAAAATCTTGGGGAGGCCTCGATTCATCCTCTCTAGCTTTGAGGAATGGATTTCTTGTGGTTTGAGTGAGAATGAGAGGGGGTATATTCCCCTCCTTGGATTAGATGGTGCATAGCTAATTTTCCATTTTGGCTCAATGGCTTGGATTGGAGGCATGATTTGAGTTGTAAAACATCCCACATGGGCCATTTTGGGTAGCGGAGTGAGGGATAGTGGATGCCCATGTGAGTTGTGAGTGGATTTGGAGTTCCAAGTGTTCAAATGTCATTGGGAAGGTCAATTTGGCCTTGCCTTGGGTCATGACCGATCCAAGCTCATTGGGTCATGTTCACCACATTCCATGGTGCCCATGTGGACCATTAAAAGGATGCCAAGTGGCATTGAGAAAGAAATGGCCAAATTCTAAGTGAATTTGGTCATAGGATACCCTTTAACCTAAGGAAAAGTGGTCATTTGGCCATGAGTTTGATTTGGGCAGACTTGAAAATGGGTTGGGTCAAATTTCAAGTGATTTGGAGTTCATTTGATTTGATTTGACTCAATTTGATCCATTTAGGTCAAGTTGGGTCAAATTGGGTTAGGTTGACCATTAGGTCAAATTGGATCTAACCATGGGTTAGGTCAAGTTCAAATGATTATTTGGAGCCTATGTGTATCATTAGTTTGGCTCAATTTGGTTTAAACTTGGTCTTGGTTTATTTAGGTTCATTTGGGTCAAATAGGTCAAGTTGACCAATTTGACCCATTTGACCAAATTGGGTTAGGTCATGGGTTGATTTAGGCTTGGTTGATCATTTGAAATGTATTGCAAGCTTTGGTTTCAAATTGATTTAACCTTTTAGGTCAAGTTAGTTTCATGGTCAATTGGGCTAGGTTGGGTCTAATTGGTCAATTGAAGCTTTGGCCAAGTTCAATAATCAATTCAGAATTAATTTGACCCATTGGTTACAATCAATTTGGCTTAGATCAAGATTTGACCCATTTTGGCTTTTTAGGTCAATTTGGGTCAACTTAGGTCAAGTGGCCAATTAGGCTTGGTTTGGCTCAATTGATGGCTTGGTCATTTTCAATCATTGATTATGGATTGGTTTAGATCAATGGTTTCAATCAATTTGGCTTTTAGTGAATTTTGGCTTGTTTAGGTTTCATTTGGGCTAAGTGTCGACTTGGTTAAAGACTAGGTTTGACTTGCTTTGACCCAATTTGAGTGGTTGATCATGCCAGGATGATTTTTGATCACAATGTGAGGCTTAGATGGGCTTAGTCCAATCCAAATAAGGTTGGAATAGAATTTGGCTCAAAAAGGTCCTTCTAGGGCACTTTGGGTCAAGTGAGCCTAAATGGGTCAATTGGCTTGGTCAAGGCTTGATTCAAGTTTGGTTGAACTCACATATGGACTTATGATAGAAATATAAATCCAAATGCAAGTGTTTGGAGTCAAATGGGTTTTGGTTCATTTGACAATTTCAAGTCAAAAGGATGAACATGGGTTTGACTTGAGTTAGTTTGATTTTGGCTTGGTGATTATAGTTTGTGGATATATTTAAGAATGTGATTGAAGGAGTGATTGTTTGAAGAGAAAATCCAAGGGTTTGGATTGATTTGAGAATGATTTGGCTAGGTTCAAAGATTTGGCTTGAAAGGGTATAAATTAGATTTTGGTATAATTTTGGGATTAGTTTTGGTTATTTGAATTTATACTTCATTTATATTTGTGAATATAAATGAAGATATAAATTGGTTATGAGAAAATCTTTTGAGTTTGGGGTGATTTGGTTTTGGTTTGGACTAAGTCCATAAGATGAAATCAAAGGGCTTAGGAAAGATTTTGGGATTTGAATTCAATCATGGGTTTCAATCATGTGATTTGGAATTGATTCATGATTTAGATTTTGAAATTTGGATTTGAATTTGGATTTGAATTTGAAGTTTGATTTGAAATAAGGAAGTAAGGCTTGGGTTCAAGCTATAGGGCAGGCAAGTCCTCTTAAATCCCTAAAGCATAACCTACTCCTATGGCTAACTCTTCTAAGTCTCTAGGGTTAGGTTAAGTGTTTACCTAATCACTAAAAGTGACTTAAGACTAAGAAACTCTTAGTGTCTAGAGGAGTCCTATGTCTAAGATGGAGAAGTTAAAAGCTCACTCCATAAGTAAAGTCAACAAAGGGCGCCCAATAGGTGTGGTGTGACTGACAAGGCATACCATATATATTAGTATTGATCGAGACGATCAACAACATTCGAACGCTCTCAAGCATTAGCATAAACGATCTACTCCTAAACCCGTGGTGTAGAAAGAATTAAGATCTTAGTGCAATGAAACTCTACTTATGTCAAACACGTAAGAGAGTGAAGGAGGAATCCACTAAGGATTGAGTATGTGAGCCTTCCACTAAGAAAAAAGGTTTCAGTTATCCACTCGGGATCAGAGGTTGTGAAATCCGCTGGGGATTAGAATTTTGGAATCCACTAGGGATAAGAGGTGTGAACCTTCCACTAGGGGAGCAGGTTTGGGTTGGATTGAATTGATTCCACTGGGAAAATTAGAAAGATTTGCATCTCACAAAGGTGAAGCTGATTGATTTGATTGTTTAATTTGACTCCATTGGGGAGGAGGGTTGGTTTTATTTTAGATTTGAAAATTTGAATTTTAAGATGGACCCTATCAGTTTGTGAAGGACCACACTGAGTAAGGGCCATGTTGGCCTTGACCTACTTTAGATTTACCAATCCAAAGGGGCACCCTACCAGCCACATGGTAAGACTATCCAACAAAAGGGGTTGCTTTCGGTGTGCATCGGCTATACAAATAGGAAATCATAGCAGACTTACATCTTTCAAAGTAAGGATCAGTCGCTGGGGTGATCTGTTGGCGACACAACAAATCGAACCCAATCTTAGGCTGACTACTGAGTGAATGCTATTAGGGGACTTAAATCAGCTCAAAGAAAGTCAAATTTAATTACATTTTTTAATTATATTTGATGGATCTTATCGGTTTGCGATGGACTACACTGAGTAGGGGCCATGTCGTCCTTGGCCTACTTCAGATTGACCAATCCAAAAGGGAGTAATTTTTCAGCTGAGGGGAGAACTATCCAACCAAAGGGGTTGCCTTTTGGTGTGTTGCGGCTGTATTAGGAGAAAAGTGTAGTAGACTTACATCTTCCAAAGTAGGGATCAATCGCTGGGGTGATCTGTTGGCAACACAACGAATCGAACCTAACCTTAGGCTGACTACTAAGTGAATGCCGCTGGGGGACTTAAAATCATCTCAAAGATAGTCAAAATTAATTTCATTTTTTAAATTATATTTGATGGATCCCGTCGATTTGCGATGGACTGTACTGAGTAGGGGCCATGTTGGCCTTGGCCAACTTTAGATCTACCAATCCAAAGGGGTAGTATACTAGCCAATGGAAAGACCATCCAACCAAAGGGGTTGCCTTTCGGTGTGTAGCAGCTGTACTAGGAGGAAAGCATAGCAGACTTACATCTTTCAAAGTAGGGATTAATCACTAGGGTGATAGTGGCTGTACTAGGAGGAAAGCATAGCAGACTTACATCTTTCAAAGTAGGGATTAATCACTGGGGTGATCTGTTGGTGATGCAATGAATCGAACCCAACCTTAGGCTGACTATTGAGTGAATGTCGCTGGGGGGCTTAAATCAGCTCAAAGATAGTCATAATTAATTTCAATTTTTTAATTATATTTGATGGATCCCGTTGGTTTGTGATGGACCACACTGAGTAGGGGCCATGTAGGCCTTGGCCTACTTCAGATTTATCGATCCAAAGGGAGTAGTTTCCCAATCGAAGGGGAGAACTATCCAACCAAAGGGGTGCCTTTCAGTTTACAGTAGCCAATTTAGGGAAGAAAGCATGGGGACTCACATCTTCTTGAACAAAAGTCTACTGGGGTGACGTATTAACAAGGTAACATGTCAACCCGACCTAGGGTTGCTCGTCGATTTACGATAGTCATGCTAGAAAGAATGCATAGTAAACTTACATCTTTCAGAGTGAAATGATTGCTGGGGCAACCTATTTGTGGCAAAGAAATTTCAACCTGACCTAAGGGCGACTACTGAGAAAGTGCCAACCCAGGGACTTATCTCAACTCAAGTGTAGTCAGGCAATTCTTATAGGGAGTTTTACTAACATTGCCCAAAAGATAGGATGCCTGCTTGGGAAAGGGGCCATTGGGGGCTTGAATTCTGAATCCACAAGCGAATAAATTTGTTTGTTTGCTTGTTTATCATGGACCCTATCAGTTTGTGAGGGATCACATTGAGGAAGAGCTTAGATTAGCCTAGAACTATCTCAGATTTACTGGTACAAGGGAGAATCTGTGCATCCGTAGAACAAATTCTCCAACCACAGGGGTGGCTACTAGGAAAGGGGGTCTGCCCAGTCCAAGAGTAGCCTTGGTAGTGTCTAAATGGGGTCACAAAGAATGTGATCCAAATAGAGTGCTCATAGGGGAGGGGCCACTAAGGGCTTTATCCAAAACCCTGAAGAAGATAATGTCTATAGGTATTCGGTGGCCAACTCAAGGAGAAAGCATGGGGAATCATATATGCTAAGAGTGGTGTATCTACTGGCTGAGTCACTGTCAGTATAGCGAACATCAACCAACTCAAGGTGCCCATCAATTTGCGACAATCAGCCTAGGAAGAAAGCATCAGGGACTGACATCTTCCTATAATGGAACTGATTGCCAGGATAGTCTGTCTTCGGCTCAACAGGTGCTATCTAAGCTAGGGCGACTATTGAGTGAATGACACTAGGGGACTTATATTAACTCAAAGTATTCAAGAAGAAAGGAGCCACTGGAGAACTTATCTTAAATCTCAAATATACTCGACCTACTAGTACAGTCAGTGCATGATGGCTAGCTCAATAAGAAAGCGTGTGGGCTTACATCTTCTTAAGCAAAGTTAATATGAGGTAGCTTACTGGCTGTGTAGTGAGGTCTTCCAAACTAATAAGATGCTCATCAATTTGTAATGGTTATGTTAGGAAGAAAGTACTGGGACTCACATCCGCCAGATAAGTGACCACTGGGGTGATAGACTAGCAAGATAGCATGACGGCAAAATGAGTGAGTGACAGCTTGCTCTCACATTAAAATTTCTCGAGACAAAAGAGATGTGTTTGTTTTTGTGTTCATGTTAAAGGGAATAGGATGTTGTTGGGTTCTCTTACACGTACCCTAAACACACTTTAGAGTTGATGAAATGGTGTCACAAATGGCAGTTGTGATCCCACTAAGAAAGGATATCGAATGGGTTCTCTTACATCTAACTTAGTTATGCTAATCAAAATAGGATGCCTCTTGGGTTCTCTTACACCAATTCTAGTAGCGCTGGAGAATCATGTTTAATTTGTGTTCATGTTGTGAAAGAAGGATATGATGCCTCTTGGATTCTGTTACACTTACCCTAAAACACATCATGGAAAATTTGCAAATAAGCAAATAATGCTTCAAATGAAGAGAATATTTTGATGAATTGGAATGGAATTTTTGAAGATAATTACATTCAAACATGATTTTATGGATAATAACCATTCATATATTACTTGACTAAAGGCAAACTACCTTAAGAGAAATCACAAGCTACTTGTCCTTTTTGGCAATGGAAACCTCCCCTTTGAGAGAATAGCTCTCGATGAGTTCAGCATCAACAAAGGATAAGACTTGTCTATTTTAGACCCTTATTGGAATGGACTCATCTTCTAGACATGCTAACTGCTTAGCTAGTTTGGCCAAAACATCTTCTACTGTGTTCTCTCCTTGAGAAACTTTGTAGATGGTGACCTCAGGGATTTGGGCCAACAGCTTCATGGTGTGCTCATGGTAGTGACAAAGCTTAGGTTTTAGAACCTTGTAGGACCTAGCTAGGACCCAACAATCTGATTGATGACCAGCTAAGATGCCTGGTAGATGTTGTTGCTTTTAACACACACTATAATAGCTAACTCCAGACCAACAATCAAAGCCTCATACTTAGATTCGTTGTTGGTACATGGATTGGAGAGATAGTATGAGAATCTCATCATATCATGGTCTAGAGTTAAAAGGATGATTCCTACCCTGCCTTTCCTGGAAGAGTAGATCATGATTCTTCTCCTTTTGGAAAGGAGACCGTACCATCAAAATACATCTCCCAATATCAAAAGCTAGTGTCCCCTAAGTTCATTTTTGTTCATCGGGGAGGTCATCACTAAGTGGGGAGTCAGCAAGAAGTGGGTGTGCTGCTAGAAAATCTGCTAGTGCTTATCCTTCCACTGCATGGAGGGGTATGAATGTAATATTGAACTGTGAGAGAATCATGGATCAATGTGCCAACCATCTAGATAACATTAGCCATGCCACGAGACACTATAGTGGATTGGTTCTTGAAATCAAGTTCACCTTATGAGAGAGCATGTAGTGTCGTAGCTTTTGGGATGCGAAGATTAAAGCTAGGCATTATATCTCAATAGGTGGGTAGTTTTCTTCAGCAAGGATCAGATGATAGTTAAGGTAGTAGAGAGCATTCTCCTTCCCTTCATCATTGGTTTGGGCCAACAGAGCACCAAGGGAGTCATCCAATGCTGCAGTGTTGAGGATAAGTGGCTTGCCCGGGATAGGGGTTACTAGAACTAGTAGCTTCACCAAATACCATTTGATGTCTTCAAAAGTATGCTAAAACTTATCATCCCACTTATACTTAGCATCCTTTTTGACAAGTGCTAAAAATGTCTTGCATTTACCCAACAAATTGGAGATAAAGTGCCTTGGATGCGTAATCGCCCTTGGAATGATTTGAGTTGAGTTAGACTTTTAGGGGGTTGAATTTCTAAGATAGGTTAGATCTTTTCTGGGTCTATCTCTATTCCTTGGTGTTGGACAATAAACTCAAGAAACTTCCCTGAAGCTACTCCAAATGCACACTTCAGGGGGTTCATTTTGAGATTAAATTATCTTAATCATTCGAAAACTACTCTCAAGCCAAAGAGATGGTCTCCCTTTTCTTTACTTTTGACTACAAGACTATTAACATAGCATTCAACTTGATGATGAATGAGTTCATCAAAAATTTTAGTCATGGCCACTGGTAAGTAGCACCAGCATTTTTAAGATCGAAGGGCATGACCTTATAACAATAGATTATGATCGGGGTTCAAAAACCAGTATTCCTCTCATCCTCAGAGGCCATCTTAATTTAGTTGTAGCCAGATGATCCATCAATGAAGGAGAATATTACATGAGATGAGGCAATGTCCACGATTAACTTTGGTGTAGGAAGTGGAAATTCATTCTTAGGACATGTCTTATTTAAGTCCCTGAAATCAACATAGATGCGAATTTGGCCATTTTTTTTCTTAACTGGGATGACACTAGCTAACCAAGTAGGGTATTTTTCAACCCTGATAATGCCAATATCAATTAGTTTCTTAACTTCAAAAATGACCTGTTGTTTGATTTCTAATCGCATGCTTCTAGGAGCTTGCTTGATAGGGCTAGTGCTAGGGTCTATTACTAGTTTATGGACTACAACGTCAGGAGATAATCCGGGCATCTCTTCATAGCTCCATGCAAAGTAGTCCTTAAACTCAGTCAATAGCCTAACTATGTTATTGATTTCTTCTTCATCCAACAGATAATTGATGTATGTGGTGCGTGGATATTCTTTTGTCATGAGGTTGATTTCTTTGAGCTTGTCGATGGTTAAATTGATTTCTTCTTCAAATTATGGAGGTACATCTTTGATTTGAAGATCATCAGGATTATCTAAAGTTTCTAAACATACTTACTTATAAGAGTTAGTGTGATTTGAGAAGATCCTATCAGACTCCAGATGATTGGTGATAACTAAGCAGTAACCATTATCATCGACTGGACCCATTGTACCAAATCTTAGTCCTTGTCTTGATTGTGCATCCCTGCCTTTGTTGTCCCATAGCTTCTCAAAATACTCTGACCTATACCTGGACCATGTGTATGGAATCAAAAATTTCTTTGTACGATTATGAACACAAGGTGAGTATCAATCAAAAGGTAATTCCATTAAATTTTTATATGAATTATCCTTAAGTTCTACATCTATTTCTGGACTTAAAGATGATGATCCCAATAGGAATCTATTTGGCTTGACATCCATGGAAGATCTGAGGCTTCCTTAATTACCAAACCCTCAACTTTTTGAGAAGAAATTGGGGTAAGAGCTAAGGTTCCCAACTGCTTCCTAATAGTTTTACATAATCTTGATTCGAATACATTCATGCTTTGCTTGGAGGCCTAGTCTTCGTCACTGTCTGGCTTGAGTGTCACCTCAAATAAGACCAGTTGAGAGGGGTTGACTGGTGTGATAATCACATAAGACTCATCCTCTGAGCTGGATTCTAAGTCTATATGAATAGCATGAGTACTCCTATAAATTGGAACATAGCCCTTGTTTGTTGGCCACCAACCAGGGGGTCTCCCTCCTTTGGAATTGCCTCTGTATTTACCTATACCTCTACCTGGTGGAGGCTGAGTCATCCTACCCATGTGTCTGTATGGTGGAACAAACTGTGGGTGGAATGTAATATGTGGCTCTACCTCTTCCTTGGTGTCCCTTTCTCGCTCACTTGTATTTTCCTTTTTCTTTTTCTTTTTCTTCTTTTTCCTTTTTTTCCTTTTTCTTTTGTATTTGAATTTTGGTCAAGTTCATGAGAATAAACATTTTGATTTTGAGAAAGATAGTAAGTTGCATCCTCATATATCTTAGCCTCTCCAACTGAAAATAGCTTTTCATTTCTTTTGACATAGTATTTGATTCCATCTCTTCGAAATGTGATGCATTGATGAAAAGAGGATGGAACCATCTTATTCTGGTGTATCCAAGGCCTACTGAGCAAAGAAATGAATGGTGTATTTGAAAAAATTATATAGAACTTGGCTTTAGTCTTCCAGTTGCCTATTTGCAAAGGTAACACTTTGGAGCCTAAAGCCCTCTTGCCCTGTTCATTGAATCCTCTCAACATCATCCAATCTCTTTGGAGTTCAGAGATGTCAATCCTCAAATTAGCAAGGGGTTTCAGGCTCATAATGTTTATCGATGCACCTGGATCAACCAACACCCTAGAAAGTCTGAATCTGCCCATATCCACTATGATGAAGAGGGATGGTTATGCTCCATATCCCCCAGAAGAAGATCTTCGTTGATTAATGTGACTCCCTGGAATTCTCTTGAATAATGTGCCTCATCTCCAATAGCAGTCAGCTGAGCTAAGCATATCTCTAGATCAAGAAGAGCCTTGATTAATGATTCTCTCATCTTTTTGGATAAGATAAGGGCATCATGTATAAATAAATTAGCTAGCAACTTTCTTAGGTGAGCAAGGACATTATAATCAACTTTGGGCTGATCCTCCACAAGCATATCCATGGGTGGAGTATCCTGTGGAGGGGCTTCTTGCTCACTGGTACCAATGACTTATTTTCCCTTATCTTGAGGTGCTACCCTAGGAGGTAGAACATTTCCACTGTGGAAGTTAACTTTGGTGATCTCTTGTGGCAGCTTAGTGGAAGATTCTACTTGCTCGTTAGACATACCTACAGCTTCTCCTATAGGACTCTCAGAATCAGATGATTCCAAGTGTATCTCAAGAGGTGAACCCATATTATTCAGAAAAGGAAAGTCCATTTTTGAATAAGAAAGATGATGATCTTAGTTGTTATAATTTTTAAAACTTGAAGAGTTTTCTAAAAGAGTAGAATCAGATAGCCCATCAGAAGTGGCACAGATGTAATTCAAACTAGCTTTCTTTCTTGATTTAGATTTTAAAGGAGGTACATGGTAGAAATCTAGTAAAGTAAGTGGGGTGAGGGATTTGATGCCCTCATCCACTAATACAAGATGTCTAATAGAAGAAGAACTAGTTGAAGTAAGTATGTCGGCTGAAGTAGTAGCTACAATGGTGGAATGGAGGCTAGACTTGATCGGTGGTTGTGCTAATTGTCTATTCTGGGCAAGTATGGGCTGTTGCTGCTGATGTTGAGCTCCTACTTTTTTAAAGTTGTCTTTGGTAACTTGCGAACCTTCCTTGATGTTGGAGGTTTGAGCTATCTCAGGCACCTGTAAGGAAAGTTTCTTAATTTTAGAAACTATCTTTTTAGAGGTTCGGGATAAAGAGATATCCCAAGCTTCTTTTATTTTGAGAGGATCACATGTATCCTCAAGGATTACCCTAACAGAACTAGATGGTTGTTCTACTAGATATTCCTTAGAGATAACTATAGGTCCCAACTTGTAGCTATGCTTAAGTCAATCCTTAAATGCAAAATAATCCTCCAAAATATGGCCTAGCATGTGGTGGTAGGGGAAAAAGTTAGGATCATTACCCCTGCCCACTTCCTCCGGCTTCCTAAGCTCGGGTAGTTGAAAATTAGGCTTCTTTAAGAGGTTCTTGAAGATTTTCCTTACTATCTCCGTATTAAATGAAAAAGGTTTGTTTAATTTATCCAAAAGAGTAGGTGGTTGATAGCTACCTGGGGTCAGGTATGTATATCACTGTTGAGAGTATGGCTGAGGAGGAGGCGGCGAAGGCCATTGAGGCTACTGTTGCGGCTAATAAGATGGCCTAGGTGGTTATAAAGGAGGTGGAAGTGAAGGCTATTGAGCTCGAGGTGCCTAATACTAATCTCTGGTCTATTTCTTCCCCTTATCTAATGCTGCTACTGCTCCTGGCTTCTTTTTATAGGCTTTCTGTGGCTTTAGCTTTAATGACTGATCTTGAAAAGGCAACTATTTGGCCTCTCCTTGTAGACTAGCCACCTTGTTGATTAATGCCTCAAATGTCTTAACGGTGAAACTTTTAAGCATGAAGGCGACCAAGCCATGAAAAATTCTTTAATAAAATCTTAATAGCATGCTGTTCAGACAACTGTGGTTTACATTTCATGCTTAAATTGTGCCATCGAAGATTATAATCAACAAGGGACTCACTAGGGTATTATTGTGCTACAATGAAATCGCCTGTTATTACCCTTTGCTGAGCTCTAGAAAACCTCTTAACAAAGAGTTGCTCCAACTCAGGAAAAGTCTTCATTGAATCATTAGAAAGTTCAACATAGTAATCAAAAGCTATGCCTGCTTGACTGCTGACAAAGAGATGGAGCAATACTGCATCGCTACCACCAGCGTTGCAACAGCTAGTCCTGAAGTGTGCTATATGTTGGCGAGGGTTCCTGCTGCCATCAAAACTTTTGAAAGGAGGCAAAAAATTCTTAGGATATTGGATAACATCGAATTCCTCTAGGTAGGGTCTACCCTTTAGAACTGATGAATCACCTCGAGCTTGCGCCAACACTTTCTTCACTTGTTGTTCAACCATGAGTTTGATATCTCTTTCTTATATAGAGGTATTGTCCACTACCTTCCTATACAAGCTAGTACTGCCCTGCTCTATTAGAGGTGAACTCTTAGGTTGATCCAAGATATGCAATAAGTCAGGTTGACTAGTCTCCACATTGGTAGGGTGTACTGCTGGACTTTAATTCTGCAGTGCTAGAACTATCACTAATAGATCTTCAACTTTCTTTCCCATCCTATCAATCTGCTCATCTTTCTGCTTGAGTTGTTGAAGGAGGTGTTGGGTCGAATAGCATCATCCGTAACCTCTTAACTATGATGATCTCGAAGGAGGGCACCTCTAGTATCAACCATATGTCCCTCTGCCGAGTCTTCCAATAAATCATCTTAGTGGGGTCAAAGCTAACCTTCTCCTCGAGGTCTAATCATACCACAATTTCTTTCTTTTCGAAGATACTAAGATATCATCCAATGGCGGTTCAACTTTGCCAGATACTTCGGCCGAGGTGGGATCATGCTTGCTGATGAAGATATAGCTAACCTCCCCTGCTACTAGAGTGCTAACCCTATGAGGGCTACACTAAAAAAATACATGGCTGTCATCACGTGGGTGGAGTCTGAGGGATCTATCATGGGACAAGAACTATCTCCTTCTCCCTCTGATGTTATTATATCCATGATCAATTGAGGTGATGGTGGTGGTGGTATGACTACGATGCTATGAGGTCGTGACTCCCTCTTCACCGCAATTGAAGTAGGAGGTTGAGAAGGAGAGCTTGCCCTCACCTCAGTCGACGGCGTAGATGAAATGGGATCCCTTAGCTGTAGCTGGATCACTTGTGGGGCTTTCTTCTCCCCTGATGCTGCTATCATTTGGGTGGAACTATAGAAGATGGAACCTGAACTAGTAATGATGAACATAGAGTAGAGTGGTGTGATGGAGACAACATTGTCTCCCTCTATGTGGGGGCTCTCCTCCTATGATGGGTGGTACCAGTCAACACAGTACTATCAATGTGACTGACGCGAGTAGCACATCGATCAGGAAAATCTATGAGGGCAGAGGCTGCTGATTGCCTGACATATCTTCGCCTCTCTCTGCTAGTAATGTGAACTGATACTCATGCTTCTTTGGCCCTCTCCTGATGGATCTGCTCACCTACACTACGAAGAATAATTGATCATAGATCAAAATGGGTACAGCACTCTGGCCATCCATAAGCCTTGACAACTTGGCACAAAACTATCCTGAGGCTAGCATAAGACCTTCTCCTATCTCTAGCAGGTGTCTCATAATGAACTAGAGGTGGAGGTGATACTATAATCCTCCTGACATCTTCCTCTCCTTCAGAACTGGAAAGGGGGATGGAGCTTATTCTGAGTAAGTGTGGGGAAAACTTTTTATAAGGGAGTCGCCTTTCAAATCTGTGGGGAGAAAAGAAAGAGGAGCCCTTATTAAAATTCATCTTTTTAGGATACCACATAGATCCGCAGATGTACTTATTCAGGTGATTGAGTTCATCATCAAGGAAATAATATACTATCTCGAAAGACAGAAGTCATTACCCTTTAATGGACCTAATCACCTCATTAAGGACTCCTAAAGATGATGGGTCGGCATCCATACCAGAGATTCTTCCCCTACTTTACATGGAAAAATAAAGTATTATTTATTTTAAACCTGGTTCATTAAGTTCCCTACAGGGGCAAGCCCCCATAGTTAATTACATCCTAAGGGATGGGATCCCTTAGGAAAACTCTCGATTAAGGTAAATGATCATTGTCTTTGAAGATTTCAATATGAAGGACTATCAATCAATTGGTTTATGTTTGAAGATCAAATGGGATTGATCAAAAGAGGGAGTTATTACCGAAGCTAAAATGGGAGATAAGTAAGAGATGCCCACGATACTAAGAAACCTAGCGAACATCTCAAACTATCCTATAGTTGGGCATTACATTTTTTAAATTGATTTAATTTGTTTGAGTTGCATTTTTTATTAGAAATTTAGGACTTAAGATTCTTTAACAAAAGATTAAGGAAATGCCTAAGAGGTGAGAAATTATGCTTATGGTCCATTAAGGGAAAAATCAACCTCAGAACCTAAATCTAGGAAGCTTTGGCAAGGGATGAAAGCACAACCTAAATCTAAGGTAAAAATGGGTAATTGGTTCTTCTCCACAAGAGAGGACAAGCCACCCAACAACTTGGACTTAAAACCGTCTGGGGGTGACTGCCAACTAACTTCTCCTAGGATTTTAAACATACGTAGGCAAGTCTTTATTCTTATGTAAGATAGCTAGGGTTGTTATTTATTTAGAAAGAGACTAAGTCCTTAAACTCACACCCTAAAGAGACTAGATCATGTAAAGGGAAATGCTTCAAATGAACTAAATCTAATGTAATTCAAATTTCATTTTATTTTTATTTTGGACAATTATTTTGACTCAAGCTATTATGATTCATATGACAAATGCATGAAGAATCAGATTATTGGCCAAAATCAGCGAGAAGGGATGAGGTGAGTTTCCACCATGGCTCTCAAAGGTCAAGCCAAGTTTCTCTGGCAAAGGTAGAAGCCCTCCAATCAAGACTGAAATAAGATGCATTTATGCATGATATTATAAAGAAAATGCTCATCCAGCTAAGGGGTTGCAACTTCTTTTATCTTGATTTTAAACTTAAGCTTTAGGTGAGGTTATGAGTTGTTTAATTTGAGTTGTTAAGTTGGGTAGAAGATTTATTTTTCTCTAAAGAGCCTAATCCACATCTAGGCCATACATAAAGAAAGGAAGAAACTAGGAAAAGAATGCCACTTAATGCAAAAGCTAAACAAATCATCAATCAATATATAAAGCTAATCATAAAAAGAATAAATGGCCATTGTGGTCGGGCACCACCGCACAAAACCAAAAATATCAAATGTGAGTAGCCGAGCTCTATCCTTATACAACATGTATTATAAATGAATTAAAGTACAATTAAGCAAGGAATTTATTATTCTAGGGGTCTTCAGGCTTCATTTCTTCATTCTTGTTTTCTTCTTTCTTCTTCTTTGGTTCCTTCTTAGGTTCCTTCTTTTAGATGGTTGGATGATAGATGCTCCAAGGCTTCATGTGGTACATAAGATAGAATCTTATGACCAATGCTTATCCTAATCCCCATAACAATCATTCCAAAATCTTAATTATATAAATTTTTACATGAAAAGGAAAAGTGAAAATCTAACTAACACCTACAAAATAAAGGTTAGCTAAAACAAACCACACAAATCCCAAGCATGTATATTAGACTTATCACCCCACACATGGGTGACTAAGTCCACTTGGCCTATGGATTATGCTTAGGGGTATAAAGCATCTGCAAGCAAATGCATTTATATTTTTATTTATGATAGCGCCACTTAAGCATAATACCTTGCAGAAAAAAATAAGTTAGACTAAGAACATCCTACCTGCCATTCTACGAACATACACCCTAACATCCAGTCTAAAAAATATATCACAAAATAAAACAAACATCAAACCATACACTGACCTAACCTAAGGCTTTAAGTGGTGACTTAGGCTAATGTGTGTGCTTTGAAGGTTTGTGTGGTATGCTTAGCAATGTCTTTAGGTAAAAATTTTCTAAGTGTGAATAACATGTTCAACTTAGAGGAGGGTTTCATTTAAGTTGTTTAATTTTTTTGGGTTAATTTTATTTTATATTTTGATTTGGTTTAAGTGGATCCTATAATTAATTACTAAGTTATGAAGAGAGGGAAAGAGAAGAGAACTTCCCTTTCCTTCCCTAACCTAAGTAATTTCTAAAGTAGATTCATATTTTAGTTTCATTTAGGTGAATGTTTTGATTAAATCTTTAATTAATCCTATGTTTAGATAAACTCTAAACAAACCTATTCAAAAAGAAAGTCATTTTAAGATTAAATAAAATGAATCAAAATTCACATATCACACATTACTTCTTTTCTTACCCAACATATATAACATGCATATGGATAGACCCTAAGCATATATATACATAAAAATGAGAGTATTTAACACACTTTATGATGCATGCTAAGTAATCCATTTAAGAAAATTTAAAAGTTGAATATGCATGATTTTTCTTAAGTAAAAAGGGTTTTCCTTATCTAAATTTTCACATACACACATGAAAGTAAGAAAGGAATAAGTGAGTACAACGCCACTGTTAACCAGAGGTGTAAGGTACAAGACCTACTTAGGGCTAATTAAAGCCTCTCAACCTTGAGGTTGTCCAGACTAATATATCACTTTTCTTAAATACAAACATATGTATAAAAGAATTGAAATAGAAAAGGAAAATGCAAAAGTTGTTTAATGAATTCATTTTGTTTATGCAATTTATATGTGTCAATATAAGTAATCCTTCTTAAGTGACAACATATGGATGAATAGGGTAAGGAATTAAGTAAGTGTTGGGTTATTTTCAAATGAACCCTACACCTTACTAACTCCTATTCAAAACTATACCAACATAAGAAAGAAAGGAAACCTATGCTAAACATGCCTTTATAATCCACCACATGCAAGCTTCTAATTAAAGTATAAGTAACACACTTTCAGATTTAGTATTTGATTTATATGTTTTGAAATTAATTTGGATTTAGTAGTGATAATAGCCATTCATATTTCTACTTTAGCCAAACATGCAAATTTGACATAAAGTAAATAATTTTATTTTTAAAATTTGAATTTCGGAGTTATGAGTGCATGAAATCACATGGCATACAATCTTAACATGTTGGGGAAAGATTCAAAGCAATGAAAGAATTTCAACAAACTCACTTTACTTAAATCCTAAAGACATTCTTATGGATTAAGAAACTTTAGAAAAAATCAAAGTGAATTCAAAGTGATTTTTGTTTAGTTTGAACATTGATTTAATTTTGAAAAGGTGAGATGGGTTTGCTATTCCTAACCTATTCCTACATATGTTTTGTATTTTGGTTTAATTTTCAGACAATTAGATCCATTTTTATGTGTTGATTAGGTTAAGGTATGAATTAAGTAACATAATTAACCCTTACCTACACCACCTTAGAAGAATTAACTAAATAATTATGAGCCAATGAGATGACATAAAACCCATAAGGAATTTAAATTTGTAATGCACTTAGTAATGAAAAGGCCTAATGCAATTTGGCTCACAATTAAAAGTTGATTAAACTAAGGGGTTTAGCTTAAGAAATTTCAAACCACCCTTTCACACATATGAATTGGGTTTTGATTTCCTTAATTGAACTTAGGCTATTAAACACCTAAGTATCTACCCAAAGTAGATTAATTAAGTTCTGGAACTTTTTAGAATCTTTAGAGATTGATTAAGGGGATAAGAAATGAATTAAACCTTAATTAAGAGGAGATTAAGGAGAGAAAATGGGGGGTTTAGGGAATAGCTTAGGGGAAATGCCCAAAAAAATTTGACAAACCTGCTACTCATGAACTAACCTTAATCAACCCTAATCATAAGTTAAAATCACTAATCATACTCTAATTATGCTTAATTACATAAGAAAGTTAATTAAGGAAACCATATGCAATTATTATAATCAAGTCTTCAATAAATCCCAAGAAAATTAGGGGAGGTAGAAGTCATCCCCTAAAACTTAGCCAAGAAATTTGAGATAAATCAGAGGCTTAATTAAAAAGTAATTAATAAAATAAACTTTCTAATAAAACCCATATTCAGAGAAAAGCATAATTCAAAACTCATCAAATTTAATTTTAAAATGTTCTAGGTTTAATTATATATCCATAAGATTTTATTTCACATTTTTTGAATTTTCTAGAGGGAGTTATAAATTTTAGAAGATCTCTAGGTTAATTAGGAATTAATTAAAGCATTTAACTAATCCCTGGCTCACGGCATGATGCGTGGTGGCGGTGGGTGCTCTTACATGTGTCACCGTGAGGGGGATTAAGTTGTCACCTCATGGTGGTGGCAACAGCTTTAATCTTACCGTCGATCAAAGATCAGACCACCAGGGGATCTCCCTGCATTTTAAATCAGATAAAAGGATATCTAAATGTGCTGAATAATCTCAGTTGTCCATCTAAAATGCATGGATTGACGGCTGAGATCATCTAAGTTCTTCCCCTTGATCAAGAGAGACTGTCCATGATCAAGGGGAAGATCCAAGCTAGATCTAGCATGGAATCAAACCAAATTCAACCCACACCATCTAAAGATAGAGAGCAACAAATCCAACAATAAAAATTGATGGGGTGAAAATTTCTTTCATAAATCTTCACACCATATTGAGTTTAATGGTCAAAAAATCCCATACATCACTGGTGCTCAATTCCCTTGGAGAAGCTTCGTCTGGTTGAGATAAAGCCTTACTAAGAGTATGAGCGCATGAGGTTGAGTAGATCAATGTATGTACCAACCCCTCCTTGCTTGAGCTTCAGCATTGATCCAATTCAGTCCTCCCTTGCCTTTAGAACTTGAAAATCAACTTAGGTGACCTAGACTTGGTCACCTAAGTGTGCTTACAAAAGAAATTGGAAGGAAATGAAGTGTGGAAGAAGTTGGCAATTCAATTGGCTTCCCCTATTTTCATAATTTGAAAACTGAGAAATGGAAGAATGGAATGAGCTCTAGGATGCTTGCTATCACTCTCTCATGGCTCCTAGGTCTCACTAGCACTCAATCGAATTAGGGAATTTTCAATTCAAGTTTGTTTAGGGGGAGTATATCTCCCCCTTGAAGGATCGAATGACTTATAATGGACATGCTATTTTGATCCAATTGATTATTGGATAAGGGCTGTTTGATCAATTTAGAGTGTGCACATGGTGGTTTGAGCCAATGAGTGGATTACTAACCTCCCATGTGCTTGAATTTGAGCTTGAGAAGGAGTTCAAAATTTAATTTTTGACAATAGGGTCGGGTTTGGTCTAGGGACCAAATGGGCTGACCTAAACCCATTAGGTTGGGTGCATCACTCATCACTAAGTCCCCTTGAGCTTTTAGGAAAGCCTTAAGTGAATGTGAAGAGGGTATGCCATATTACCCATGGATTAAGCCAAAATTTGTTCTATGACCTAAGAGTAGGATGGTCATTTTGCTATTTTGCCACTTTGGACATGTTGGGTGTGTGGAGAAACTAGTTTTGGCCAAGTTTCATGAGATTCAGAATTCATTTGATAGGTTTGGCTCATGTTGATCCATTTAGGTCAAAATGGGTCAACTTGGGTCAAGTTGACCAATAGGTCAAATTGGGTCAAACTAAGGGTTGGGTCAAGTTCATATGACCATTTGAAATGTTTTGGTGGCTTTGGTTTGGTTCAATTTGGATTAGTTTTGAAAATGGCTCATATGACTTCATTTAGGTCAAATGGGTCAAGTTGACCTATTTGACCCATTTGACCTATTTGAGGTAGGTTAAGGGTAGTTTTAGGTTAGGTTAGTCATATGGAGTGGATTGATATCTTTGTTTCCAATCAATTTGGGTTAAGTTCAATTTTGGCTCAACATGACCCTTTTAGGTCATGTTGGGTCTAAGGAAAATTAGGCTAGGTTGGGTCTGGTTGGCCAATTGAGGCTTTGGTCAAGTTCCACAAGTGATTTAGTATGAACTTGACCCAATTGGTTCCAATCAACTTGGCTTAGATCAAGTTTTGACACATTTTGACCCTTTAGGTCAAAATGGGTCAACTTGGGTCAAGTGGCCAATTGGGCTAGGTTAGGCTCAATGTTCTCTTGGTCAAGTTCAAACATAGGTCATGAGTGAACTTAGATCAATGGTTTCAATCATTTTAGCCTATGGTGGAATTTGACTGAATTTGACTATGTAAAGTTTCATTTTAGGTTAAGTTTTGACTTGGTCAACCCTTATGTTTGACTTGGTTTGACCCAATTTGATTGATTGATCATCCCATGATGATTGTTGATCATGATTAGAGGGGTATACGAGTTTGGTTCAATCCAATTTGGTTAGGATCAAAAGTTGGCTCATAAGGATATTTAGGTCACTTTGGGTCAAGTGAGCCTAAGTGAGTCAAATGACTTGGTCAAAGCTTGATTTGAAGTTGGTTGATCTTGTATATGGACTCATGATTGAAATATAAATCCATTTGCAAGTGGTTTGAAGTCAAATGGGTTTAGATTCATTTGAAGATTTCATATTCAAAGGAAGAGCATGAAAGGATTTTGGCTTTGATTTTGGAACTAGGTTTTGATTGTTTGATTGAAGTTTGGATTTATATATAAGCTCATGATTGTAGGTTTGATTGAACCATGAGAGAAAATCAAGGATTTGGCTTGATTTGAAATTGTCTTGGCTAAGTTCAAGATTTTGATTTGAAAGGCTTAGACTGGATTTTGAGTTGATTTGAGTTTGATTTTTGGAATTGGCTTTGATTGTTTAAATTTATATTTCATTTATATATGTGAATATAAATGAAGATATAAATGGATTATGAGAAAATTTCAAGAATTTGAAGTGGTTTAATCATGATTTAGGTTAAATCCATTAAAGGGAATTTAAATGATTTAAGGAAATTTTGTAAATTAAAATTTAATTTTTGAATTGGATTGGATTAATTTATATTTATATTTCATTTATATATGAGAATATAAATGTGAATATAAATAAGTTTTGAGAAAATCCCATGAGTTTGAAATGGTTTGATCAAGATTTAGGTTAAATCCATTAAAGGAAATTTAAAGGATTTAAGGAAATTTTAAATTGGAATTTAATTTTTTTGCCTTTGATTGGATTTATTTATATTTATATTTTATTTATATATGTGAATATAAATGAGAATATAAATGAGTTTTGAGAAAATTCTTTGAATTTGAATAGTTTTGATCAAGATTTAGGTTAAATACATTAAAGGGAATTTAAAGGATTTAAGGAGAATTTCATGAATTGATTTTGAATTTTGAATTTGATTTGATGTGTTTGAATTTATAATTTATTTATATATGTACATATAAATGAGAATATAAATGAGGTATGAGAAAATCTTAAAGATTTTAATTGATTTTGATCATGGTTTTGGTTAAGTCCTTAAGGATAAGATTAAGGACTTAAGCAAAATTTGGACTTAAGATTTTTTGATGGGTTTTGATCATGGGTTTCAATTATAAATTTCAAGCATGGATTTCAATCAAAGATTTCAATCATGGATTTCAATCATATGGAGTTGATTTGAATTTGGAGAAAATCAATTAAGATTGATTTTGAGTTTGACTTGAAAGAAGGAAGGTGAGGAATGGTTTAAGCTAAGGGTAGAGGATTTTCCTAACACACCTAAGTCATGACCTATTCCTATGACTAACTCTTTTAAGTTTCTAGGTCTAGATTTAAGTGTCCATCTAATCACTAGATGTGTCTTAAGACTAACGAACTCTTAAAGTCTAAGAGAAGTCCTATGTATAAGATGGAAGGGTTGAGAGCTCATTCTAAAAATGAGGTCAATAGTAAACAAAGGAGAAACCACCCTAGGTGACCCCTCTTCTGTAATGTGAGATAATCTCTCCATCTCTCAGTAATGTGCACCTGGTGCCGCTTAATCTTGCAACTCCTATTGCCACGTTGGGTTCAGCTTGGTGGACCAGTACGGGAGCTAGAACCTGCCTCAAAGGTAGGGGGACTATCCCTGAAGCTAGGGTAGCCTTCTCCTTAGCGGAGGCCAATGAGTGGGTACTATCTTGCACTGGAGTAGTGATGGGAACAATGACAGCACTGGAACTATAGCATTGGGAACTTCTTCCTCTTTGAGGGAAATTCAGGGCATCTCAATATGGATGGCTAGCTTCTGCCCAATCACCACATCCTTGCTGACAGTGGACCAAGTAATCCTAACCCCCTCAAATCCTTGGCCAAAATGTATTAAGTGAGAAAAATCAGCTTGGGGGAGGCTGGCCTGATCCAAGGCCAAATCCATCCCGAAGGGGAAGGTGAACACATACTTCTGTGAATCCATTTGTATTGTATTGCAATGAGAAAAGCTCACTAGACAGAGTTGAAACAGAACTGGAAATCTGTAATTATTGAAAATAAACTCAAATCATATATTCTGCCTTGGTATTCTGCTGTCTTTTTGAAATTTGATTTAGGGTTTAAACCCACACTCAATAATTTGAAAATGTTAAGTAGGGCTCATTGAATCTTGAAGAGATTTTTGAATAGATAAAAGGAGAGATTTTGTGTTCATTTGACTTTAGAACCCACATTCAACAAATTTGTGTATGTTGAATAGGTTGAAAATATTTTGGAGAGACTTTTGATGCTTCCATTAGTTCATATTTGAATTTGATTTTATGTTTGGGGACCCTTTATTTAACAAATTTTAGTATGTTAAATAGATGGTCAATTGATTTTGTTTTAGATTTGATTTTGGGATTACTCACTTAGCAAATTTGGGTATGCTAGATGAGATGTTTGAAAATAATTTTCTTTTTGCTTGTTTTCCCTTGATGTATATCATGTGTGAATTTTAGAAATGGAATCTTTACTTTGCAAATTTGTGTATGCTAAATAAAGCCCAAATGTGTTTAATTTTAATTTTGATTTTGAAAATGGGATCTTTACTTAGCAAATTTGTGTGTGCTAAATAAAGAAGAAATGAGTTTGATTTTTTTTTTTTTTTTTTTGAAAATGGGGTCTTCACTTAGCAAATTTGTGTAAGATAAATAAAGTCCAAATGTGTTTGACTTTTATTTTGGTTTTTAAAATGGGATCTTTACTTAGCAAATTTGTGTATGCTAAATAAAGTCCAAATGTGTTTGATTTTTTTTTTGGTTTTGAAAATGAGATCTTTACTTAGAAAATTTGTGTATGCTAAACAAAGTCCAAATGTGTTTGATCTTTATTTTGGTTTTGAAAATGGGATCTTTACTTAGCAAATTTGTGTATGCTAAATAAAGTCCAAATGTGTTTGATTTTTGTTTTGGTTTTGAAAATGAGATCTTTACTTAGCAAATTTGTGCATGCTAAATAAAGTCCAAATGTGTTTGATTTTTGTTTTTGGTTTTGAAAATGGGATCTTTACTTAGCAAATTTGTGTATGCTAGATAAAGCCCAAATGTGTTTGATTTTTGATTTGATTTTGAAAATGGGATCTTTAGTTAGTAAATTTGTGTATGCTAAATAAAGCCCAAATGTGTTTTGAAAGGGGGAGGTTTCTATTTAACAAATATGGTGTGTTAAATAGAATCCAATTTATTTTCAATTTTCTCCTTCAAAAATGAATTTCTCATTTGACAAATTTGGGTATGTCAAATGGAATTCCAACATATTTTGATTTTCATGATTTTTACAAAGGAAATTTACATTTAACAAATTTGGGTATGTAAAATGGAAGTCAATCATATTTTTATTTTTCAAAGATGAAATTTTTGTGTGTGATTATTGCTTTTTGAAAGGAAGGAAATTCCAACTTAACACATGTGGAATGTGTTGAGTGGAATTTCAAATGGTGTGATTTTATTTGAAAATGAAACCTCCATTAAACAAATTTGGATATATTGAATGAATATGATTATTTTTAATTTTTTTTCTTTTTTGAGAAAGGAAAGAAACTCCAACTCTAATATATATGGAATATATTGGGTGGAGTTTCAATTTTATGATATGATTTTATTTGAAAATGAGATCTTCATTCAACAAATTTAGGTATATTAAATGAGGGCTTTGATTTTTAAACATGTGCTTTTTAAAAGGAAGAAACTCAAACTTCAACATATGTGGGATATATTGAGTGGAGTTTCAATTTTATGAAATGATTTTTTTTGGAAATAAAATCTTCATTCAATGAATTTGGGTATATTGAATGAGGATTTTGATTTTCAAATATGTGTTTTTTGAAAGATTGTTTCAATTTTGGTTTTGAAAAGAACCTTCATGTAACAATCCTGAGGATTGTTAGATGGGGTTGAGTTATATATTTTGTGAAAATTTTTGTGCAAGTATTTTATTATGTGAACTTTGGGAAAGTGCTTCTAAAAAGTGATATTTTTATAAAGGATTTATTTTTTGTCATTTGTGGATTGAACCTTACCTTACCATAGAGATGGTAAGGCAGTTCAACAAGTTTTTGGTCATATCTTTTGATTAAATTTTATTTTCACCTATTGGGGGACCCAACAGAAGTTTTAAGACCTACATGGGTGAGGTCCTAAAACCTAAAGGATGTTCACTAGCTTAGCTTAAGAATGAAATGAGCTAAGTGCCAATAGAAAAAAAAAAGATAGTATCAGACTCATATGAAATATAAATCCACCATCGATACTTGGAGACAATGATCATTTACCAAAGAAGGAGAGAGGAACCATCCCCAACGGAGTCGCCCGAAAAATCTATGGTATTTTATTTTCAGTGTGGTTTGAAGATGTTTAGGGGGACACCACATAGATATTAGGGGATACTTATTAGGCTGATCGGGTATGACATTGAGGAGTGGTGTACAATCTCGAGAGATAGAAGTCACCATCCTACAATGGACCTAATCACCTAATAAGCACTCCTAAGGCCAATGAGTCTTCAAATGTACCAGAGATATTTCCTCTGCTTTACATGCAAAAGTAAAGTAGGATTTATTTTAAACTAGGTTTGTTAAGTTTCCTATGGAGGCAAGCCCCCATAGTTAATTACATCCTAAGGAATGAGATTCCTTAGGAATACTCTCGATTAAGGTAAATGATTATTATCTCCAAAGATTTCAAAGATAAGACTATCAATCAATTAGTTATTTTTAGAAAATCAAGTGGGATTGAGCAAAAGGAGGGAGTTATTATCTAAACCAAAGGGAGATGAGTAGGGGATGCTCATGATACTAGAAAACCTAGTGAGCATCCCAAACTATCCTATAGTTGGGCTTTATATTTTTAAAATTGAGGAGAATTATATGTTTGAGTTAAATTTTTAATAGAAATATAAGGCTTACAATTCCACAACACAAGATTGTAGAAATACATAAGAGGTGAGGATTTATGCTTGTAGCCCCAAAGGGAAATAGCGACCTCAGATCCTAAATCTAGAGAGCTTTGGAGAGAGCTAAAGCGTGACATAAATCTAAGGCAAAAATGGGTATATGGTTTATCTCCATAAGAGAGGATGAACCACCTAATTGTTGGACTTATAACTTCCTGGAGTGGCTGCTAACTAACTCCTCCTATGATTTTAAATCGAGGATTTTGGAATCTTGGGCGACGCAATCTTTTGGAGGCAAGAGGGAGAGAGAGATGTGTGTTTTCGTTGTTTTTAAGCCGCATTTTATTATTATATATATTTTTAAAAATATATGTATATATATGTAAATAAATTATAATTGTGTGATATATATATAAATATTTCTATATATTAATTAAAAAATAAATTAATTTAATTAATATTATATCACTAAATTTAAAATATTTTAAATAAATTAATATATTTATGATTTAAATTAACAATTAATCGATGAACACACATTGAGATTATTTCAAGTGGATGGTTAATTGAACATTTGAAATTAATAAGTGTTGAATATTTAATTTATTTTGATGGAGAAAATTGAATAAAAAAATCAAAATAATTTTCAACATACATTTCATAGGTTGTAAATAAAATATATTTTTATCATAATTAGAAAAATAAAATATAGTAACAACATAAATGAATAATACTGACCAAAAGAAATAATGCAATAAAAAATACCCTAAAATGACATAACCTTTACTCTTAATTATTTGAAGTTGATTTGAATGATTAGGATATGATACTTGTATAAATATATTGATGAACTTAACAACCGAATATTTCAACTCTTGATAACTATGTTTAAAAGATGTTAATCAATCTAATCCTTCTAACCTTGCAATAGTAAGAATAATAACTCATCTAAAGTAGACTAATCATAATGAAATTAAAATTTGCAAGAGTGAAGTATAGATAACTAAAATAGAGAGGGGAGGGGGCGCGAAGTCCATAAATAATCATTTGACGTACATTCCTCCCTCATTGGAAGTCCTTCTCTAAGAGATGTTAGCTGACACGCTTAAGAAATTATTCATTAAAAGTGAAAGAGAAATTATCAATTTTCATTCGAAAAAAAAGAATCTAAACATTATAAAAGTGAATTATATATAACAATTATAAGATAATACAAAAGCAATAGAAACATGGTGATGCTTGGAAAAGTTTGATGGTTGTTTAAGTGTAGTTAATTCTTCATTTCTCCTCCTTCCCTCTACTTATACATTGACCCAATAAAGCATTAAGCCAACTCCTCAACTAACAACAATGCTCACAAACTTCCTCTTTGCAAAAGCTAGCCACCATTTGTTAGGGGTACCATTAGACCTATAAGCACAGCTAAGCAGTCTACCACTTGCCTCCTCCCTTATCTATTTTAGATAATTCTTGAAAAGCTCTATATTTTCAAGAATAATGACATCAATCTTTGCAAAACTAAAATATATATTAATCAATAAAAATGTTCATTTTTTTAGATCAATATTGAAAGGCAAAAATAGCAAATTGTCAAAAGAAAAGTATGAGTATGCCTGCTTCTTGTTGAGATTGTGGAAGAGTAAAGAGTCCAGGAAAAGGAAAGCCTTGTTCTCCAGGTATTAGAACACTTTCAAGACCAAGGTTAATGATTGCTTTAGTTCCCACTGCCAATGTTATGCAGCCTTCAAGTCTTTTCAGGCCGACATTAACGTAAAAAGCAAGGTATATGAGCTGCTTATCTACGGTGCTTCTAATGTAAAAGTTCCTGAAGAAGACATTAGCTCGAAAGAAGGATATTGATTCATCAACAATATCAATCTTGTCTGCCAAAAAAAAGTGAATAGTGATGATTAATAAATAGAATCTGAGAGAAAAAATTCACTAGGAAGATATATTTGGATAGAAACCTGGATCTGAGGCTGGAGGAGGGCACTTGATGTGAGCTTTTAGTGGGAGAAGATAACATCCACAGGATTTGGTTATACCGGCCTCATCAACAAAAATTGAATAGCATACCTACAAGTATCAATTGACAATTAGATCAATTTGGGGGGTTGTGCAAGAAATAAGAATTTTAAGGCATGAGTATTAAGAATTCCAAGAGAAAAAAAATGATATTCATTATTGGGAAGAACCACATGTAACTTTCTCAAAATGACAAATTTATTATTGTATATTTGATAAATAAATGACAAATTTAGTGTTGTCAATCTGATAAATCAAGCTTACAAATCAAGGGTCTGAGTTCAACCTAGCTAACTCCCAACTGATCCAACTGGTGAGTTGCCATCATTAGGCTATCTTGCCTATAACATCAAGTCATCAGACCCATATTTTAATATCACCTGCACTTAAGCCCATAGTGATAAGCCAACCTATTTAATATTTTTAACATATCATGCTATTACAATATAATCACTCTAATGTTTCCAAACTAAGACCAAAGATATTTTCAGAATGAAAAAAACCATGAGATTTTGATCGAGTTCGTCTCCATTCCTCCAAATGTTGGCTTGAGAGTAATTTCCTACAAGCAAGAGAGTTAATTAATTATGAGGGCTTCCACCTATAAAAAACTATGGACTTCTTGTTAAATTAAACTTAATCTACCTCATGAAAAATGAATCTTAATCTCGAAGATGGGGGATAGTGTTTTTTCTAAGCAAATAGGGATTAATTACCATATTCCACCGAAGAGAAAAGGAGCCACCATATCTTTACATGCAATATTTGCTCAACCAAATACATAATTTAATGCAATAATTCGTACAATGTATGGAGATATTTATAGGTTTCTTCAAACCTATAGCTACCCAAGGATTATTTATAATAAAGCCCTTGAAGCCAATAAAACATTAATGTTTAGATTTGATAACTTATCATGATGCAGTAATAATGAAAACAATAAAAAAATACAAAAAATACTTCCATAAAGATGAGATTTGGCTTAGTCAAAATAGAAAGATGAAGTAGTTGATAGAGCATGAAATCTTTCAATATCCTTTATTCTTTACATGGTGAGGTTGACTTTAAGATCAAAGGATTCAATTTAAAATTTCCATTTATTGCAATTTGACTTGGAGAGAGAGGGGTCACTCATGCTCTTGCATAAAGAGTTGTGCATGATGAATCCAACTATTAATATAGTGCCTTAGTTCGTGATCTTGTTCTTGACCATTGTGTTGATATTACATCACAATTTATAATGACTATCTAATATGTTGCTTCCTAGTGCAGCATCTTAGTAATTTGAGAGTTAGGGTACTGCCATAATCAGCCTCATAGATCTCCCTTCTTCCACAATGCATCAATTTATCCCCATGCCAATCAGGTGTTTTTCGAAGTGAGTTTAAACAATCTGCTAAATTTAATGCAAAAAAAATTATATTCTTATGAGATCATGTGGTTTTTAGATTTAAGGTACCATGCTAAATTATATGTGATAGTGGTACAATCTCATTAGAGCTAAAATTTACTAAATCATCAAGCGATATAAGATTCACACCATTCCTCAATACATAACCCAAAATTAAGTATTTAGCAGAGATAATCAACAATACTTTGATACAACTACTAGAGAAGACCCTCTCCAAAAAAAAAGACAGAATGACATGTCAAACTAACATAAGCTTTAAAGGCCTCACACCACATATAAAATTGTAACAAAAGCCACTCTAAAATTGCTTGTGTTTTGAAGATAGGCAATACTTTCTACTCCCTCTTAATGTCGAACTACCTTAATAAAAAATGATTGCCAAAGGTTTACTGAACTTAAAGCCCTATATAAAATATAAATTCAAGCTCATCAAAATTTAGAAAATCACAAGGCAAAGATGACTTGATCTTATTATCATATGATCAATACAAGAAGCTTCAAAATGAGTAAACTAGTTCACATCATTGAAAACCTATAACTCATCATCGAAGTATTGGTGAGAATTTTAACTTGAATCAAGAAGGTCCCTTCATCATTGCAAATGCATAAGAGTGGCCTAACAACAATGAAAGTAAGGCCTATGCATCTTATACATGACTACAATCTCAAAAGGTATTATACATTATTGGTTAAGCCATTATGTGAACTGATCAAACATAAAGCCAAGTTGTTATTAACAATGATAGCTTAAAGAACTTGAGTGCTTAAACTATGATCATCCTAAATATCAAAAGAGTAAATTAGGACTATATCAATTTTTTTATTTCAAAATAGAGGAAATTTTATATAAATCTTATTCAAAGCAATTCCTTCTTGTCAAAATTGTGGAAGTTAATTGGCAACTCATATTTACAACAAAATAAAATTACTCATAACAATGGATCTTTAGCTCAAGAGCCTACTTGTTTTTATTAACTAAGTGACACTAGAATTTGAATCAACATGCAAATTTTAAGATTACAAGTCCAAGTATTGAGCTTACAAATCAAATAAGATATGCCTAAAGGTTGAACTAGCAAAAATTCTTAGCTAACAAAACTAAAAGTCAAACTATTTTGTTGATTTAATAAGCTCAAAGTGACAAATGGATATTAAAATCTCAAGCTCAACAGGTCCAATGATTGAGCTTGAACATAAAGTTTCAATTTAATACGTTTAAGGTAAGGGTCAAACTTAAAAAAAATTCTTAGCACACAAACTAAAGGTCAACTGCTGTATTTCAATGAACTCCGATAGAGTACAACCACACCTGACTATGTACAACCTTATTTTGAGTTTAGAGGGTTATATGCCGTCATGCACAACATTGATAATGAAATAATTTTCATAAAACATGTACATAATTATGTATAACTAAAAATATGGGTGTAATGGTCAACATATAACTTTGTCCAACACTTATAATAAAATAAATTGCCATAAAATACATGTATACAACTATATAAATTCTAAAATAATTTTAGAGAGTAATACATGAATGTGTGTAATATAAATAATGAAATAAATTCACATAAAACTTTGTACAAAGTTGTGTGATTTTCCCTCTCTTTCTTAACATAGGATTGCATAGGATTTGGAAAGTGTATAGTCCATTTGAAAAGGACATGACACTTGTTTGAAATCTATTCCTATGCACTCCTATGTCATGACTCAAGAAGGAATTCCACATCGCACATATAAATTAAACAACCAAAATTAAACAAACAAATCTAAACTTTTTTTGCATGATTCTTTTTTGATGCATTTCTTTTTTGTACATGCACATGTATTTAAGAAAAGTGGTATATTAGTATGGATAATTCTGAGGTTGAGAGGCTTTAAGTAGCCCTAAGTAGGTCTTGTACCTTACACCCTTAGAGCTAATAATGGCGTCGTACTCACTTATGTCTTTTATACTTGTAAATGTGCATATAAAAAATTGATAAAATATTCACTCTCTTTTACTTAACAAAATCATGCATACATGAAACATTCCAAATGTCCTTAAGCAATCTCTCTTAGCATTCATTATTATGGTGCGCTAAATACTTGTATCGCATGTATAGATATGCTTAGGATTCATTCATGTGCATGATACACATGTCGGAAAGAAATAAAATATAGTGTGTTTTGTAATAGTAATTCACTTTACTTAACCTTAAAATGCCTTTATTTTTTAATAGGTTTTTTTTTTTTAAAAATCTAAACTTAGGATTAATTAAAATACATAATAAAACATTCACTAACATAAAAATCATTAATGAATCTATCTTAGAAATCATTTAAGGTAAGGAGGAAAGAGAGGTTCTCTTCTCTTTTCCTCTCTTTACAACCTTTAGTAATTAAGTAGGTTCATTCAAACAAAATTAAATCATCAAATAAAATTAGCCCATATTAACTAAACAACTTAAATGAGGCCACCCTTTTAAATTTAACCTTTTCACACTTAGAAAATTCCAACTTTAAAGCCTAGCTAAGCACACCACACAAACCTTTTAAAACACACACATTAGCCTAAGTCACCACTTCTAGTCCTATTTAGGGCGGTGCATGATTTGATGTTTACTTTTGTTTTATGATGTGATGTTTTAGTTTGGATATTAGAGTGTATGTCTGTAGAATGAATGGCAGGATGATTTAGTCTAATCATTATCTTCTGTATGGGATTGTGCTTAAGGGGTGCTTTAAAAAAAATGCAACTGCTTTTGCTGTGCATGTTGCTTATACCCTTAAGCATAATCCAAAGTAGGCTATGTGGACTTGGTTACCCATGTGTGGGGTGCTAAGTCAAATTTTTTTATATATATGGTTGGGAATGTGGAATTTGTTTAGCTAATATCTATTTTGCAGGTTTTAGTTAGATTTACTTTTCCCTTTTCATGTAATTTTATAATTAGGATTTTATAATGATTGTTATGGGGGACAAGGATGAGCATTGGTTATAAGATCACATCTTATGTACCATGTGAAGCCTTTGGAGCATCCACATTCCAACCATCTAAAAGAAAGATGCAAAAGAAGAAAGAAGAAAGAAGAAAAGAAGAATGAAGACCCCCATAACATGAATTCTTTTTTGTAATTCATTTGTAATCCGGGTTGTATAAGGGTAGAGCTCGGCTACCCAATTTATTTTCGGGTTTATGCGGTGGTTCTCGACCACACTTGACCTCTTATTCTTTTGCGCTAACTTTATAAAATGTTTGTTGTTTGTTTAGCTTGTGCATTAGAAATGTCATGTTTTCCTAGTTTCTTCCTTGCTTTGAGGTATGGCCTAGATGATGATTAGACTCTTAGGAAAAAATAAATCTTCTACAGAATTAATCAACTCAAAATTAAAAATTAATAACTCATAACCCCACATAATTTTCAGGCTAAAAATCAAGATAAAAGAATTAGCAATCCCATAGCTAGATGTTGTATTTTCTTTCTAACATCATGTATAAAAACATATTGCTTCACTCTTGATTTGGAGGGCTTCCACCCGTGCTAGAGAACTTGGCTTGACCTTTGAGAGCTATGGGAAAAATACACCTCCACTTTCTCGCTAATTTTGGCCCATAATCTTATTTCTCATGCATTAAATATATGAATCCTATAATCCTGAGTCAAATGATTGTCCCAAAATGAAAGTAAAATGTAATATGTTTTGTATTAGATCTAGGCTATTTTTCATGCTCTTACATGATCTAGTCTCTTAGAGAGTGAGTTTAAGGACTTAGTCTCTTTCTAAAATAAATAATAGCCTAGCTATCTTGCATAAACATATGACTTGACTACAAGAATTTAAAATTATAGGAGGAGTTAGTTGGCGGCCACCCTAGGCAGTTGAAAGTCTAACAGTCGGATAGTTAATGCTCTCTTGTGGAGGTAAACTATATGCTCATTTTCACCTTATATTTATGTCATGCCTTAGCCCTCACCAGAGCTCCCTAGATTTAGGTTCTAAGGTTGCTATTTCCCTTTGGGGCCATGAGCATAAATCCTCACCTCTTAGGCATTTTCATGACCTTGCAGCATGGAATTATAAGCCCTAAACTTCTAATAGAAATTCAACTCAAACAAATAATTCCCCTTAATTTCAAAAATGTAAAGCCCAACCATAGGATAGTTTGGGATGCTCACTAGGCTTCCTAGTATCATGAGCATCCCCTACTCATCTCCATTTGGTTTCGATGATAACTCCCTCCCTTTGATCAATCTCATTTGATCTTCTAAAATAAACCAATTTATTGATATTCTAACTTTAAAATCTTTGGAGACAATGATCATTTACCTTAATCGAGAGTATTCTTAAAAAAACTCATTCCTTAAGATGTAATTAACAATGAAGGCTTGCCTACATAGGGAACTTAATGAGCCCGATTTAAAATAAACCTTGCTTTACTTTTCCATGTAAAACAGGGGAAGAATCTCTAGTACATACGAAGACCCATAATCCTTATGAGTCCTTATTCAAGTGATTAGGTCCATTGTAGGGTGGTGACTTATACCTTTCAAGATAGTACACCTATCCTCAATGTCGTACTCGATCAGCCTAATAAGAACATCTGCGGATCTACGTGGTGTCCCAACTAAAGGAATATATTTCTATTTTTATTTATCCTCTTCAAAAGGATAGATGAAGGCAGAAATATTTCACCACAACCCCACATATGGGTAACCAAGTCCACCTGTCCAAACTTGGGTTATGCTTAGGGGGATAAGTAACCTGTACAACAAAAAGTATTTAATAAGTTTATTACAACGTCCCTTTAGCACAACCCCTTGCAGAAAGCATGATTAGGCTAATATCGGCCTAACATTCAGACTACGCACATACACCATTACATTCAATCTAAAATAATACATCACAAAACCAAACATTCATCAAACCATGCACTGCCCTAACATATGGCTAGAAATGGTGACTTAGTCTAATATGCATGTGTTAAGGTATGTATGGCATGTCCTAATTAGGCTTTAGAGTTATGGTTTACTAAATGTGAGCGATTTAATTTATAAAAGGTTGATTTCTCTTTAAATGGTTTAGTTGATCTAGAGATTTTATTTAGTATTTTCTTTTGTTTCATATCACTTACACATAGAAACTAAGTGTTGTAAAGAGAAGAAAGAGAGAGGGAGTCTCTCTTCCTCCCTATCTTAAGTCATTTTTAAGGTAAATTAAATAATGAATTTCCTTTGGTGAATGGTTTATTATGTATTTTAATTAACCCTAAGTTTAGATTAATTTTAAATAACCCCATTTAATAAGAAATGCATTTTTAGGATTAATTATTATGGATTACTATCACATAACACACATTTATTTATTTCTTTCCACCATGTATGTCATGCATATGAATAACCTTAAGCATACATATACATACAATGTAAATCTTAACATACTTTGATGATCAATGCAAAGAAATGTAAATTTGAATGTTTCATTTATTGATTGAATTATGAATGCATGTTTTTATTATGTAGAAAAGAGAGATTTTTAATCCATTAACTAAACACACATTCACATGTATAAAAGTTATAAGTGAGTACGATGCCATTATTTTTTACTCTAGGGGCGTAAGGTACAAGACATACTTAGGGCTACTTAAAGCCTCGTAACCCCGGGATGTCCAAACTAATATACCACTTTACTTAGGTACATGTAAATGTATAAATAGCTAGGAGAATAGAAGAATCCATGCAAAAAGTTATATTTTATTTGTTAGATTTTTGATTCTTTATTCATTGGTCACATCACACATGCATATGTATGAGAGTTTAAAGTGAGTACGATGCCATTATTTTCTACACCAGGGGTATAAGGTATAAGACCTACTTAGGGCTAGTTAAAGCCTCACATCCCCGAGATGTCCAGATTAATATATCAATTTTCTCAAATACACGTGAATGTACAAAAAGAACCAAATGGATTAGGAATCATACAAGAAATTGAGTTTAATTTAGTTGTATGATTTACAAGTATAATATGAAAACCCTTCCCAAGACTTAACATAGAGATGCATAGGAATAGATTTAGGCAAGTGTTGTGTTCTTCTCAAATGAACTATACTAAAAATCCTATGTGAACCCATGTTGAGAGAAGGAAAGAGAATTTCGTAGTATACATTTTATGCTATCATCATGTAATAAGCATTACTTCATTTATAAGAATTGGTTTATAGGTTTTGAAAGTAGTTTTTGGTTTAATAGCGATAATAGCCACTCATATTCTTAATTTTAGCCAACACATGCAATTTAATATAAAAGAAAATATTTCATTTAATTAATTTTAAAAAGAAATAAATGCATGATTTCATATGACAAGCAATATTTAGCATGATTGGAAAGAAATAAAGGAATATAAACACATGATTTCATTCATCCCAATTAATTCATTAGGACAATCATATTATATAAGGCTATTTAAAATAAACCAAAATTCTTTAAAGACATTTTTTTACTTTGAGTTTGATTTAATTTAGGAAATATGAGAGAGGATTGCTAATTCTAACCCATTTCCCCATGTGTGAATTGATTTGGTTTAATGAATAATATTTAAGTTGATTTTATGTTTTGATTAGGTTAAGGTATGAATTAAATGAATTTATTATCTCTTACCTACATCACCTAAAGTTAATTAACTAATTAATAATAAGCCAACATGATATGCAACCACATGAAAAGTAAATTTGCAATGCTCCTAGGAAATGAAAGGGGCCTAATGCATTTGGCTTATGATTAATAGTTAATTAAGCTTAAGGGATCTCATTTAATTATTTTTAAGATTTTCTCACACATATGAGCTAATCATAATTTCATTATCTCTCATTTTAAGATATTGAACACCCAAAGTGCTACCCAAAAGTTAATTAGGGTTGTTTATATGTGAAGGAAATTTTAATTAAGTAATTTGGTTCATTAATCCATTTTGATTAAGCATAAACATCTCCAATTAAGGAAATGAGAAAGAGATCAAGAAAGAGGCCTTGATCTCAATCTCTAAGTCCTACACTTAATGACTTAGGCTCTGATCTTTATAATTAAGCATAATTAATTAATTAAGCTACTAATTACCTCATTCATCCCTAATTAGATTAATTTTAAAAGTGAAGAAAACATAGGAAATGAATTAAAAAAATATCTCAATCACATTCCCTAAGCTTTCTTACTGTTCAACAGAGGTAATTAAGTTTAATTAATAAATTAAAGCATTGTTCATTTATTAATTATCACTAATTATATTAGAAGAGTGATTAAGGCTTAATCAAGTGATTTTCCCAATTAAGCCACCAATAAAATATCAAAAAATTGGGGGAGGCAAAGGCCATCTCTCAAAAGCCCACATATAGTTTGAGATCAATTGGGTGATTAATTAAGGAGTAATTAAGCTATTTAAGTTTTTAATAAAACCCTAATTAAGCTAAAATCACTATTCAAAATTAACTAATAATAATTTTTCTAGATTCTAATTTGAAATTCCTTTAAAATGAGCCTAAGTTTGTACCTTTTGGATTTTTTTGCAATTAGTTATGATTTTAAGAAGTTTCAATATTAAAATAGAATTAATTAGCTGTAATTATATCCCTAATCCCGTCGGGCCACATGGCAGCTAAAGCCGCGCGCTTTCCACATGGCGTGACGAGATTGGTTATTTAAGTTGCCACATCCTCAGGCGACTCGGCCAATGCACTCTTTATGGATCGATCTAAGATCGAGATTACACTTGTAGTTTAGGCTAAGAATCATAGCAGATCTAGTGAGATTTGATCACGGACATCCATTATAATCATGCAAAACATATGGTGCATGATCATTCTCCTTCGCGAGCAATGAAAGATGAACACTGTTCATCTTTCCTCATTCAATCCGAGCTTACACGAGCTTAGATTGGGACCAAAATGATCCCACACCTTCAGAAGGAGGGGGATGCATATCCAACAGTCAAGATTGCATGGGGTGCTAATTCCCTTCGAAAAAGGCCAGCTGAAAATTCTCTAAAGCTACGGTTTTGAACAATTACCACCCTGGAGGGTATCACCAACTCTTCTAATGATAGAGGTAGCTTCGTCTAGTAGAGACGAATCCTTGTTGAAGAAATCTGGTCTTGATTTGAAGTGGATTGCTCGGTCGAGCAAGCACCTCTTCAATGGCGATCAATCTTGATCGAAGTTGGACTTCCCGTGGCTTGGGAAATGACTCGATCAAGCTCAGCGAGGTGTGGTGAGGGTATGGGTAAAAAGAATTTGAGTTTGGTGAAGTGAGGAGGGAGTATTGCTTGGAATGATGATGCCCTATTTCGGATTTATACACAGAGGAGTAATGCCAATCGAGGGAGCTTGGGGAGACCTTGGGAAAGCTCTATGAGAATTCAAAATCACTCTATGGTCGAAAGGGATTGAATTCTCTGCAAAACTAGTTGAATTGAAGGAGTATATTCCTCAATTTAGCCAAGTGGACAGACAAAATCATTCCCAAGAATTTCATCACTTCGCCGCCGTCAAGTCATCGGAATGGTCGCCGTCAATCCGAGGTGCATTCCATGAGTGGCAAAAGCCATGTAAGGGGTCTCAAGGCTTGATATCGGCAAGTGGGAGAGGATTTTCTTCTCCTTGTACCCATCGGATTCGGCCATGGATTGGGGAGAGTGAGCTTGGCTTGGTGAGTTTCCTTTGGTCTAAGGTAAGTCCTAGGGTGCTTAGAGTGGGTTAGTGAGCTATAGGGATACCTCATTTGGTAAAAAGGGGGTTGCCATGGGGAGTGCAAAATGAATTTTTCCACTAAAGGTAGGAATCCAAGGTGGGAGCTTTGTCCATTGGGTAGTCAACTTGGGATGAGTTTGTTTGGATTTTGGGTTAACTTTGGAGTAGCCTAAGGCTGGTTTGGGGTATGCTTTGGTCGATCAATAGCATCTCATGGCTTGGTTTTGGGTGACATGAGCTCATTTGGTCAAATGGGTTCATTTGGGTTATGTTGGATTGGGTTGACCAGTTGGCCAAATTGACGTAAAAGATCACATTGAACAAAATTTAAATTAATTCCAAATTAAACCAAACCAAAGCCTGCAATAATTTTCAATCAACCAATTGAACTTGATTCAACACATAACCCAACCTAATTTGGTGAAATGTGTCAAATTGCTCAATTTGACCAATTTGACCTTTTTGAATCCAAATGAGTCAAATTCAAACCTAAGCGAAATCAATCCAAATTAATTGAACCAAAACATCCCAAATCATCATATGAACCTAACCCAAGCCTTGGTTTGACCCAATTTGAGTAATTGGTCAAAACAACCCAACCCAACCCAAATGAATCCATTTGACCAAATGAGCTCATGTCACCTAAAACCAAGCCATGGGATCCTATTGACCGACCAAAGCATACCCCCAAACCAGCCTTAAGATACTCCCAAGTTAACCCAAAATCCAAACAAACTCATCCCAAGTTGACTACCCAATGGACAAAGCTCCCACCATGGATTCCTACCTTAAGTGGCAAAATCCATTTTGCACTCCCCATGGCAGCGCCCCTTTTACCAAATGAGGTATCCCTAGAGTTCACTAGCACACTCTAAGCACCCTAGGACTTACCTTTGACCAAAGGGAACTCACCAAGCCAAGCTCACGCTCCTCCATCCATGGTCGAACCCAATGGGTGCAAGGAGAACCAAATCCCCTCCCACCTGCCTATATCAAGCCTTGAGACCCCTTACATGGCTTTAGCCACTCATGGTGTGCCACCTCAAATTGACGGTGACCCCTCCGATGACTTGACGATGGCGAAGTGACAAAATTTATGGGATTGATCTCATTCGTCCACATGGCTCAATTAAGGGATATACTCCCTAAACTCAATTGGTTTGTGGAGAATTCAATCTCATTCGACCCGAGAGTGATTTTGAATTCTCATAGAGCTTTCCCAAGGCCTCCCTAAGCTCCCTCGATCGACATTACTCCTCTATGTACAAATTCGAAATAGGGAATCACCATTCCAAGCAATACTCCCTCCTCTCTTCACCAAACTCAAATTCCTTTTACCCATACCCTCACCACACCTCACTGAGCTTGATCGAGTCATTTCCCAAGCCCCCTAAGCCACAAGAAGTGCAACTTCGATCAAGATCGATCGCCATTGAAGAGAAGCTTGGTCAATCGAGTAATCCACTTCAAATCAAGATCAAATTTCTTCAACAGGGCTTCGTCTCTACTAGACGAAGTTACCTTTGTCATTTGAAGCATCAGTGATAGCCTCTGGTGAGGTAATTGTTCAAAACCGGATCTATAGAGAATTTTTAGTTGGTCTTTTTCAAAGGGAATTGTCATCCCATGCAATCTTGATCGTTGGATATACATCCCCCCTCCTTCCGAAGGTGTGGGATCATTTTGATCCTAATCCGAGCTCGGGTGAGTTCGGATTGAATGAGGAAAGATGAACGATGTTCATCTTTCATCGCGAGCAAAGGAGAAGGATCATGCACCATCTATTCTACATGATTGGAATGGACGGTCATGATCAAATCTCTCTATCTTTGCTGTGATTCTTAGCTTAAACCACGGGTGTAATCTCGGCCGTCTAATCTTAGATTGGACAGTCCATAGAGAAAATGCATTTGCCGCCGCTGAGTCAGTGCACAAATGTGGCAACTTAAATAACCAATCAGGTCACGCCATGTGGAAAGCACACTGCTTCAGCCGCCATGTGGCTCGACGGGATTAGGGATATAATTAGGGCTAATTAATTCTATTTTTAATAATAAAACTTCTTAAAATAATAACTAATTGTAGAAAAATCTAAAAAATATGAACTTAGGCTCATTTTAAAGGTATTTCAAAGTAGAATCTAGAAAATTTATTATTAATTAATTTTGAATAGTGATTTTAGGTTAATTAGGGTTTTATTAAAAATGTAATTAGTTAAATTACTCCTTAATTAATCACCCAATTGATCGCAAATTTTCTATGGGAATTTAGGGAGATGACCTCTACCTCCCCTAATTTTTTGATATTTTATTAGTGGCTTATTTGGGGAAATCACTTGATTAAGCTTTAATCACTCTTTTTATTTAATTAGTGATAATTAATAAATGAATAATGCTTTAATTAATTATTTAAGCTTAATTACCTCTGTTGAACAGTAAGAAAGCTTAGGGAATGTGATTGAGATATTTTTTAATTCATTTTCTAAGTTTTCTTCACTTTTGGAATTAATCTAATTAGGGATTAATGAGGTAATTAGTAGCTAAATTAATTAATTAAGCTTAAATATAAAGATCAGAGCCTAAGTCATTAAGTGTAGGACTTAGAGATTGATATCAAGGCCTCTTTCTTAATCTCTTTCCTTTAGTCCATCTCATTTCCTTAATTGGAGATGTTTATGCTTATTCAAAATGGATTAATGAACCTAATTACTTAATTAAAATTTTCTTCACATCTAAACAACCCTAATTAACTTTTGGGTAGCACTTTGAGTGTTCAACAACCCAAAATGAGAGATAAGAAATTATGATTAGCTCATATGAGATAAAATCATAAAAGTAATTAGGATCCCTTAAGCTTAATTAACTATTAATCAAAATCCAATTGCATTAGGACTCTTTCATTTCCTAGGATCATTATAAATTTACTTTTCATGTGGTTTCATATCATGTTGGCTTATTATTAATTAGTTAATTAACTTAAGGTGATGTAGGTAAGGGATAATTAATTCATTTGATTCATACCTTAACCTAATCAAAGCATAAAATCAACTTAAATATTCTTCATTAAACCAAATCAATTCACACATGGGGAAATGGGTTAGAATTGGCAAACCTCTCTCATATTTCCTAAATCAAATCAAACTCAAAGTAAAAAAATGTCTTTAAAGAATTTTAGTTTTTTTAATAGCCTTATCTAATATGATTGTCCTTAGGAATTAATTGGGATGAATGAAATCATGTGTTAGCATTCCTTTAGTTCTTTCAAATGATGTTAAATATTACTTGCCATATGAATCATGCATTTATTTTTTTTTTTAAATTAATTAAATGAAATGTTTCCTTTTATGTCCAATTGCTTGTCTTGACTAAAATTAAGAAAATGAGTAGCTATTATCACTCTTAAACCAAAAAACACTTTCAAAACCTATAAACCAATTCTTATAAATGAAGTAATGCTTATTACAAATATTTGTAAGCTTGCATGTGATGATAGAATAAAATGTATACTATGAAATTCTCTTTGCTTCTCTCAACATGGGTTCACATAGGATTTGCAAGTGTATAGTTTATTTGAGAAGAACACAACACTTGCCTAAATATATTCCTGTGCATCTCTATGTTAAAATATGGGAAGGGTTTTCATATTATACATGTAAATCATACAACCAAATCAAACAGAATTTCTTGCATGATTCCTAATCCATTTAGTTCCTTTTGTACATTCACGTGTATTTGAGAAAAGTGATATATTAGCCTGGACATCCTGGGGTTGCGAGGCTTTAAATAACCATAAGTAGGCCTTGTACCTTACACCCCTGGTGTAGAAAACAATGGCACCATACTCTCTTAAAACTCTCATACATATGCATATGAGACGCGGCCAATGATTAAAGAATCAAAAATCAAACAAATAAAATACAACTTTTGTGCATGGATTCTTCTATCCTCATAGTTATTTGTACATTTACATGTATTTGAGTAAAGTAGTATATTATTCCGGACATCTTGGGGCTACGAGGCTTTAAGTAGCCCTAAACAGGTCTTGTACCTTATGCCCTGGTGTAGAAAATAATGGCGTCATACTCACATATAATTTTTATACATGTAAATGTGTGTTTAGTTAATGGATTAAAAATATCTATTTTCTACATAATAAAAACATGCATTCATAATTCAATCAATAAATGAAACATTCAAATTTACATTTCTTTGCATTCATTATCAAAGTATGCTAAGATTTACATTATATGTATTGGTATGCTTAAGGTTATTCATATGCATGATATACATGATGGAAAGAAATAAATTAATGTACGTTATGTGATAGTAATCCGTAATAATTAATCATAAGATGCCTTTCTTATTAAATAGGATTATTTAGAATGAATCTAAACTTAGGGTTATTTAAAATACATAATAAACCATTCACCAAAGGAAATTCATTAATCAATTTACCTTAGAAATGACTTAAGGTAGGGAGGAAGAGAGACTCCCTCTTTCTTTCTTCTCTTTACAATACTTAATTGCTAAGTGTAAGCCATATGAAACAAAATAAAATCTCTAGATCAACTAAACCATTAAAAGAGAAATCAACTTTTTATAAATTAAATCCCTCACATTTAGAAAATCATAACTCTAAAGTCTAGTTAGGACATGCCACACAAGCCTCAACACATACACATCAAACTAAGTGACCATTTCTAGCCTTATGTTGTAGGCTGGTATGGTGTGATGAATGTTTATGTATTATTTTAGACTGGATGTTATGGTGCATGTGCGTAGTATGAATGTTAGACCAATATTAGCCTAATCATGCTTTCTGCAGGGGGTTGTGCTAAAGGTGCGTTGTAATAAAAATACTAAATGTTTTTTTGTTGTACAGGTTTCTTATACCCCTAAGCATAACCCAAGTTAGGATAGGTGGAGTTGGTTACCCATGTGTAGGGTGCTAAGTCCAAATTATTCCTATAACTGATTGGGTTATATGGTGTGTTTAGCCAACATTTGTTTTGCAGGAGTAGCTAGATTTACTTTCCTTCCTTTCAATGTAATTTTTGCATTAGGATTAGGATAAGTGTTATGGGGATTAAGGATGAACATTGATTATAAGACCATGTCTTATACATCATATGATGTCTTCAGAGCAAACTACAACCCACTCAAACCGAAAGAAAGAGAGAAAATGGAGCGAATTAAAAATGAAGAAATGAAAGATGAAGAGTGAAGAATGGAGGATGAAGAATGAAGAACCCCAAAACACTTATCATTTCATAATTATAATTATTCTTTCATTATATAAGGATATATAAGGGTAGAGCTCGGCTACCCACATTTCTTTTTAGGTTGTACGGTGGTACCCGACTGCACCGACCTCTTATTCTTTTGCGATAGCGTTATAAAATTATTTGGTGTATTGTTTAGCTTGTGCATTAGAAACATTATGTCTTTTCATAGTTTCTTTATGATTGGCGATTGCTATGTGGCTTGGATGCGATTAGCCTCTTAAGAAAAAATAGATTTTCTATCCCGCTAACAACTCATAACCAAAATTTTAAAATAATTCATAACCTTACCTAAAGCCTAGGCTTTAACTCAAGATAATAAAAATATTTAGAAATCCTTTAGCTAGATGATTGAATGTATAATGTCATGCATATCTAGCTAGATGATTGAATGTATAATGTCATGCATATCATATTCTTCCACTGCTAAGAGAGGGCTTCCTGTTGAGAGAATAAAGGCTTAACCTGTAAGAGCCTTAGATGGAAAGGCACCTCTTTCTCTTTTAATTTGGCCCATAATCAATTTCTCATGCATTTAGGCATATAAAATCCTATAGCCTGTGTTAAGATAAATTATCCAAAATTAAATAAAACTTGATAAGAATTTGCATTAGATTTAAGTCATTACTCATGTCCTTCATGATCTAGCCTCTTAGGGAGTGAGTTTAAGGACATAGTTTCTCTTCTAAGTATATAATAGCCTAACCATCATACAAAATATATGGATTATCCACATAGATTTAAAGCATAGGAGGAGTTAGCTGGCTGCCACTCTAAGTGGTAATAAGCCCAACAGTCAGGTGGTTCATTCTCTCTAGTGGAGATGAACTAGATGCCCATTTTTACCTTAGATTTAGGTCATATTTTGGCCCTTGCCAAAGCTTCTTAGCTTCATGATCTGAGGTTGCCGTCTCTTTTTGGGGCAACAAGCATAAATCCTCACCTCTTAGGCATTTTCACAATCTTGTGTTGATGGATTATAAGCCCTAGCAATCTAATAAAATTTCAACTCAAATAAATGAATCTCTTCGACTTCAAATACATAAAGCCTAACCACAGGATAGATTAGAGTGCCCATTAGGCTTCCTAGTATCATGAGCACTCCTTACTCATCCTCTTTGGTTTCAATAATATCTCTTCCCTTTGGATCTCTCCCATTTGATTTCCTAGTATTCTTAAAAAATTTATTTCTCTTAGGATGTAATTAACTATGGAGGCTTTCCTCCATAGGGAGCTTAACTAACCAAGTTTAAATAAACCCTACTTTACTTCTTCATGTAAAGTAGGAAAAAAATATCTAGTATATTCGAAGACCCATCATGTCTTAGGAGTCCTTATTAGGTGATTAGGTCCATTTTAGGGTAGTGACTTCTATCTCTTGAGATAGTACACTATTCCTTAATGTAATACCGGATCACCCTAATGAGTACATCTGTGGATCTGCGTGGTGTCACCTCACACAAACACACCCAACACAAAAATAAACACCACAATTATTTTCTAATAAGAAAAATAGATCGTTTAGATTGTAAAGATTACAAGGCCATTGCAAGTTAAAGTTTAAATACCCAATATTGATTATTAATCTTAGATTTTAAGATGAAACATTGAAAGATAAAAAATAAATCAAATTATTATCCTAGGATTAGATGGGGACACTTAAAGAACACTAATAAAAATATTTTTAAGAGCAAGCTACAAGAGCTTTGAATTTTGGATGTTAATAAAGAAGCTAATGTTATGTGAGAAAAAGTAGTAAGTGAAATTAAGCAAGTTGCTAAAAATGTGCTTGGAGAATCAAAAGGAATAGCTTCTTTTAATAAAAATAGTTGGCGGTGGAGCTAGAATGTTTAAGAAAAGATAAAAAAAGAAGCATTGTTATAAAACTTTGGTTTAGATGTAAAAACTCAGAGAATTGAGAAAAATATAAAGTGGCATGTAGAGATTCTAAGAAAGCAAAATATGATGCAAAAAATTTAGCTTTTAGGGATTTATATAATAGATTAAATTCCATAGAAGGTGAAAGATGCATGTATAAGTTAGCTAACCAAAGAGATAGGAGAAGTAAAGAACTAGCTCAAGTAAGGTGTATTAAGGATGAAAATCATAAAGTGCTTTTCTTAGAAAAGGATATTGAAAATAGGCAGATGGGGTATTTTGATAAACTTTTCAATGAAAGATCTAAAAAATATGATTAATTTTAGCAACCTTAATACTTTAAACAAAAATAAAGAATCTTCTTTTTATCTTCATATTAGTAAATCTAAAGTTAGAGAAGCCTTACATAAAATGAAATGTGAAAAAATAGTAAGACCTGATGTTATTCTAAGAGAAGTGCAGAAATATTTAGGAGAGCAAGAAATTTCTTGGCTTACAAATCTTTTTAATGTTATTTTAAAGACTAAAAAGTTGTCAGATGAGTGGAGAAAGAGTTTGTTGGCTCCTATATTTAAGAATAAAGGTGTTGCACAAGAGTGTGCAATTTATAGAGGAATTAAGTTAATGTGCCATACATTAAAACCATGGGAGAGAGTAATTGTACATAGGTTAAGATGTGATACAAAAGTTTCTCACAATCAGTTTGGTTTCAAGCCAGGTAGATATACTATGGATGCCATACATTAGTTAAGAGGTTCGATGGGGATATAGAGAAAGCAAGGAGGATCTACATATGACATTTATTGATTTAGAGAAAGCTTATGATAAAGTTTCAAGAGATGCTCTTTGAAAAGTTCTAGAAAATAAATGAGTTAATATTAGTTATATTCAAGACATTAAGGATATGTATTCTAGAGCTGTTACTTATGTCCAAACACAAAGAGGATTGACAAAATATTTTCCTATTTTAGTTGGATTACAACAAGGATCAGTTTTAAGCCCTTATCTTTTTGCTTTAGTTATGGATGCTTTCTAGGCATTTATAGGAAGATGCACCTTAGTGTATGCTTTTTACTGATGACATTCTTCTTATCGATAAGACTGGAGAGGGAGTCCAAGAGAAACTTGAATTATGGAGGTCAACCTTAGAGTTTAAAGGTTTTTGTTTAAGTAGATCTAAAACTGAATATATAGTGTGTAATTTTAGTTGCAGAAATTATAGTGGTAGTGTTGTGATATTAGGTGAACAAGTCATTCAAAAAGTCAGCGATTCAGATATTTAGGCTCTATTATTCAAAATCATGGTGAATAGATGGAGATGTTATTAATAGAATTCAAGTTGGATGGTTGAAGTGGAGGAATGAATCTGGCCTATTGTGTGTTAGAAAAGTACCGCTTAAACTTAATGGGAAATTGTAAAATATGGTGTTAAGACCTGCAATATTTATGGTGCTTATGATTTATATATATAAATCATTCTATAAATAATTATTACATTGTTACTTAAATAAAGCACTTAAAAAGTAAAGTACATTGTTATATACTTTGTAGAAAAATAAAAATTTTGAAGTGCTTTTTTAAGTACATGAGGTTTTATTGGTGCATTCACCATTTCATAAAGTTTTTATATATTTTGACTTAAATTAAATATATAGTAAAAATTAAACTACCTAGCTAGATACTTAAGATTTTTTTAGTATATATATCATTTCATAACTAACTCACACATGATGTCTTAAGTTGAGCATATAAACAAAGAAGAACTTAGCTAGTACTTAAGGTTTAATTGATAAGTATATTATTTCATGTAATGCTTATATATTGTGAATTAAATTAATCATACAAAAAGTGAAGTACTTAGCTAGGTATTTTATAAAAAAGTAAAATTTTTTATCTCCAAATTTCAACACTTGAAGTTTTATTGTTATATTCATCATTTTATAAATATTTCATATATTGTGATTTTAATTAAATACCTTATAAAAAGTGAAGTTCTTTGCTAGGTATGTAAGGTTTTATTGATATGCATGTTAGTTCATAAATATCTCATATATTGCTACTTAAATTAAGCATCCAAAAGGTGAAGTACTTTGCTTGGTATTTTATTTAAAAATAAAATTTTGAAGTACATATTTAGGTGTTTGAGATTTGGATGTTGTATTCAACATTTCATAAAATTTTCATATACTGTGATTTGAAGTAAATACATAGTAAAAAGTGAAATACCTAGCTTATATATTGTGCTTTAAATTAAACACAGAAAAGTGAAGTATTTAGCTAAATACTTAAGATTTTATTTATAGATATATCATTCCATAAAGTCAAAGTTAAGTGTTGTAGAGATGAGGATGCTCAAGTGGATGAGTGGCTTTACTCTTAGAGATAAAATGCGAAATGAGTATGTTCAGAAAAAAGTCAGAGTAGCTCTAGTGGTAGATAAGATTAGAAAGTCACCTTAGATGGTTTGGCCACATAAAGTGTCGGCCGTCCAATGACCCGATTAAGAGAGTAGATGCATTAGATTTTCCTTATGTTAAGAAAGATAGAGGTAGACCTAAAATGATATGGTAAGATGTATAAAAAATGACCTTAGTATACCTGAATTAAATGAGAATTTGACACATAATATGACACAATGGACACGAAGGATTCATGTAGCCAACCCCATTTAGTGGGATAAAGGCTTGTTGTTGTTGTTGTTGTTGTTGTTAAAAGTTAACATAAAAAATCAAATCATGCTCATCAAATATATCTAATATTGCAGTCAATCTATATATTATACATTAATTTCCTTTAATTACTAAAAGCTTTAAATTGATTTAAATTTTTGAAAAAATAATGTCTACTATAAATCAAGTTTTACATCACATGAAAGATCATTTTTAAGAGAGGCATTTTAAAGTAACTTATGATGTAGAAGATATTAAATAATGCAATTTAAAGTTAATTAACATAAAATAATAAAATTTAAAAGGTTGTGCTTTTTCACCCTTTCTTTTCTTTAAGGCCTTTCTAACTTTAGTTTTAGTAATATTTCAATATAAGTGTGAAAATACTTAGGAGATCAAGGAATTTCATTGCTTAATAATATTTTTAATATTATTTTAAAGATTAAGAAGATCACATATGAGTGAAGAATGAGTTTGTTGGTTCCTATTTCTAAGAATAAAAATGATACAAAATAGTATGCAAATGGTAGAGAAATTAAGTTAAAATGCCATACATTTAAAATTATGGCAGAGAATAATTGAGCATAGGTTGCGATATAATACAAAAGTTTCTCAAAACTAGTTTGGTTTAATACTGGGTTGTTCTACTATGGATGCTAAACTTTGTTGAGAAGTTCAATAGAGAAGTATATATAGATTAAGGAGAATATATGATAAAGGTTCAAGAAAAGTGTTTTGGAGGGTTCTAGAAAAGAAATGAGTTAATATTATTTATATTCATTAAAGATATGTAAATTTGAGCTATTACATGTGCTCAAACAAAAGGATGATTGATCAAGTATTTTATTTTTTCAGTTGGATTACTTCAAAGATAAGCTTTAAGTCCATATCTTTTTTCTTTAATTATGAATGTTGATAAGAAGTATAAATATAATTTTATTTTAATAGAATTAAATAAAAATTTTATATTTAATAGACATATAATGAAATAAAGGTTATTGTTGTTGTTGTAGCATGTAAATTTTTTTAAAATATTTAAATATTGGTATTATAAATTGATAAGAATGCATAAATTTTGATCAGCTGCCAGTCCTCCATTGGAGAAAATATTACGTGTGAAGTCTGAATGTAGCTCTGCATTTAGATGCCAATCAGATTTGGACACGTGTCAAAGCTTAAAATATTGAATTTTTTACTTTCACCTCATGGTAACGGCAGGACTGATGCGTTAACGTGACCGAGATCCAACTCGGCACGTTAAAACAACGGGATTGTAGTGCACGTCATTTCTGAGCGCAACTGGACATTGTTTTTGAGCACGGGATTAATTTAAGTATTTTATTTTTGTACTAAGTTTATTCATGCAGAGATTGTATTTAGCTCCCTCCCGACATGAATCACTATAAGCATCTGACATTCCTCAAGGGTTGTGTTAATTCTCGGACATTAAAATTCATGGTACTATCTCATCTTCTCCATCGAAATGACTCCATGAGGTATTATTTCAGTTATTCTTGAACTTGGGAGATTTTAGGGTTTTCACATTTGTTGGACTTTTAGCATCTCATCTTCTCCGTTGAATACAACTATATAAGGTATTATTCTAGACTTTTTTTAAGCTTAGATCCTTTAGCAAAGTACATTTAGTATAGTCAATGTTGTACTATTTTATTTTATGTTTATATAGCAATGTATTAAGATTTGTGAGATCAAATTTATATTTTAATTAATTTTAAATTATTTGATGGGTAAGGAGGTCAAATGACACCATTTTTCTAGGAGTACAATCTGTACACTATGGAGTGTACTCCTTTTTGTCAAGTATTGCACTATGTACTCCCCAATTTAGGTTTTAAGCTGTATGGAGTGCTTTTCAAAAGGATTTGAGTAGTTTTGTATCTATTTTTTAGGAGTACAATCTGTGCACTCTTGAGTGTACTCCTTTTTTAAAAAAAATTAAATGATGGGAGACTTCCAATTATGGATCTAAATAGTATTGTAAGTTGTTTTGAGTTCTTTCTAAGAGGATTTAAGCTATTTTTCTATATGTTTTTCAGGAGTACTTTAAAGTATTGTGGGGCATTCAATTATGTATCTAAATGATATTATAAGCTATTTTGAGTTCTTTCCTAGGGAATTTGGGTTATTCTCTATCTATTTTTTAGGAGTACAATCTGTATACTCTAGAGTGTACTCCTTTTTTTAATTTTAAAGCACTATGAGACTTCCAATTATGGATATAAATGAAATTATAAGCTATTTTGAGTTCTTTCTAAAAAGATTTGGGATGTTTTTTATTTGTTTATGAGGAGTACAATCTGCACACTTTAGAGTGTACTCCCTTTTTAATTTTAAAGCACTATAGGACTTCCAATTATGGATCTAAATGATTTTAGAAGCTATTTTGAGCCCTTTCTAGGAGGGTTTGGGCTATTCTCTATCTAATTTTCAAGAGTATAATCTATACACTCTAGAATGTACTACTTTTTTTGAATTTTAAAGCACTATAAAACTTCTAGTTATGGATCTAAATTGTACTATAAGTTGTTTTGAGTTCTTTCAAAGAGGATTTGGGCTATTTTTTATCTATTTTTTAGGAGTACAATCTGTACACTCTAGAGTGTACTCCATTTTAAAATTTTTAAAGCACTGTGTACCTTCCAATTATGAATCCATATGATATTTTAAATTGTTTTGAGTGCTTTCCAAGAGGATTTGGATAATTTTGGTTCATTTTTCCAAGTGTATAATCTGTACACATTGGAGTGTACTTTTTAAAATTTAAATGATGGGACTTCTAATTATAGATCTAAATGGTATTATAAGTTGTTTTGAGTTTTTTCAAGAGTATTTAAGCTATTTTCTATCTGTTTAGGAGGAGTACAATATGTACACTCTGGAGTGTACTCTTTTTTAAAAAAAAAAACTTAAATCATGAGGGACTTCCAATTCTAGATCTAAATGGTATTATAAGCTATTTTGAGTTCTTTCCAAAGAATTTGGGCTATTTCTATTTATTTTTCAGGAGTACAATCTGTACACTCTAGAGTGTACTCTTTTTTTAATTTTTAAAGCACAGTGGGACTTCCAATTATAGATCTAAATTGTATTATAACCCTTTCAACAGAATTTAAGTCAGTATTCTTCAGTTTTTTAAAGTGTACAATATGTACACTATAAACTGCACACCTTTTTTTTTAAATTTAAATAATGTGGGACTACCTAATTATGGATCTAAATGACATTATATGCTGCATGGAGTGCCTTTCAACTGGATTTGAGTCAGTATTCTTCAATTTTTTAGAGTGTACAATTTATACACCCTAGAGTGTACTCCATTTTATTTAAAATTTAAATAATATGGGACTACCTAATTATGGATCCAAATAACATTATATGCTTCATGGAGTGTCTTTCAATAGGATTTGATTTTTTTTTCAGTTTTCTAGAGTGTACTTTTTTTTAAAAATCTAAATAATGTGGGACTACCTAATTATGGAACTGAATTACATTATATGGTACATGGAGTGCCTTCAATAGAATTTCGATAATTTTTTTTAGTTTATGATAGTGTACAATCTGTACACTTATGGTGTTTACTTTTAGATATGGGACTCCACGCAGATCTTAAGGGGTACTTATTGAAGTGATCGGGTATGACATTAAGGTATGATGTACTATCTTAAAAAATAGAAATATCACCCCACAATAGACCTAATCACTTAATAAGGACTCGTAAGGCAAAATGGATCTTCGAATATACTAGAGATCTTTTCTGTACTTTACATGAAAAAAGTAAAATAAGATTTATTTTAAGCCAGATTCTTTTGTTCTCTATGGAGGCAAGCCTCGATAGTTAATTACATCCTAGGAAATAAAATTTCCTAAGAACACTCTCGATTAAAATAGACAATTATGGTCTCTAAAGATTTTAAGGCTAGACTATCAAAAAATTGGTTATATTTGGAAGATCAATTGGAAAAGTTCAAGGAGAAGACTTATTTTTGGAAGCCAAAGAGAATAAGTAGAAAATTCTCATGATATTAAGAAACCTAGTGAGCATTATGGTTCATTTATTTATATTTGGATTGGTTTGATGACTTTAGAGTTTATATTTAGTTATATATTTATTTAATTTGATTATGGTTCATTTATTTATGATTGGATTAAATGAATTAAAAGTTTAATTTGATTTTATTTGAGTTTGATTATTTATAATTTAAATTTTATTTTAATCTCATTCATTTCTCATGTTTATTAAAGTTTAGTTTATGTTTTGATTTCATACATTTAATAGTTAATCAACTCATCTTATTTAAGTAGGTTGAGTTAGATTTAATTTGATTATGTAGTAAATTAATGAAAGTCTATCTTAATTTAATTTAATTTGATTTGATTAACTTTATTAGTTTATGGGTTTGCTTAGGTCCAATGTGATTAACTAAATTAAATAATTATTTTAATTAAGAGGCGTGATTAAATTAATTATTATATTTATTAAGTGTTTGATTTAAGAATTAGTTTAAATATGATTTATTTAATTCAATTTGATTTATTAAGATGATGGATTAACTCATTAAGTTTGTATTAATCATATGTTTATTTAATAAGATTTGATTAAGGATAATTAAATTTTAAATTATTAGGTTAATTAAAGATTTGTTTAATTAAAAATTAATGACTTAATTGCCCACATGTGAGTGATTTGATTTAGTAGATTTACTTAAGTATTTTTAATTAAATTTGATTTATTAAAAGATTATTATTATTATTATTATTATTATTATTATTATTATTATTATTATTATTATTATTGTTATTGTTTGATTAGATTAAGTGAAATACAATATTTCAATTGAGTTTGATTATTTATTATTAGAGTTTTATTTGATTTCATTCATTTATTATGTTTATTGAATTTCATTTAATACATTAATTATGAGTTTATGTTTAATTTAGTCATTGGGTTTATATATTAATGATTAATTAGTTATCTTATTCGAGATGGATTGGATTAAATGTGATTTAGTTATATATTAATTTGATTAAGTTTACCTTAGCTTCATTTGGTTTAATTTGATTAATATTAAGTGATTAGCTAGGATGAATTAGATTTATAATTATTTGATTTAGAGTTTAATGATTAATCAATGTTCAATTTATTTATTAAGTGATTTTATATGATTAAGATTTAATGTTTGATATAAGTTTAATTAGATTAGTTTTGTTTATATTAAAGTTTCATTAATTTGTTTAATTATGAGTTTAATTTGAAATTCAATCATTTTATTGAGTTTCATTAATTTTATTAGGTTTAAGTTTATGTTTAATTTAATTTCATTTGAAGATTATGTGTTATTTTTTTGATTTGAGGTTTGATTAACAATCATTTATGTGTTATGTTATTTTTGATTTTTGATTTAACATTTGAATTATTATGAATTTAGTTTTAATTAATTTTTTATTTATTAAATCTTAACCCTAAGTATTTATTTTAGTTTTATTAAGCTACAGAAGATCATATTTTTGTATTAAAGATCTTAGATGTTAATTGAATTGATTTAAGCTATTTTGAAGATTTTTTAAAATTTTTTGGATTTTTATTAAATTTATTTTATTATAATAGACAATCAAAGCTTCAAAATTAATATCTCCCAATCCAGAAGTTCTTTTGACTTGAAATTTTTTTAATATGTGTATTTTAACTTCAGTTTCAATCCTTAATAATTTAAGAGCAATCTAATATGTATTTTTAGTTTAATTAATAAAATTTAAGTTTCACTAAAAACTAAATTAAGCTCAAAATACCTAATAAAATTGGGGATTTTGATCTCATTGGATTCCTCTTGGAAGGACAAATCCAACGAGCCCTTATTTGTGAATTTTTATTGAGTATTTTATTTTTTTATGAATTTTTGAAGTTTCAGGCAATTTAAATAATTTTTAAAATAAAAAATATCCTATTTTCTTACTTAACCAATCCCACACGGCTGACTAGGCCTACGTTCATCGATGGCATGTGGTAGCATGCAATTGGCTGGCGTGGTGCTAATGCGATAAATGAGCAGGAAACCCGCGAGGATGATGCATTTTTTATCGAACGGTCTAGATCTAATCTTGTAATCTGAGGGCTAGAATCACGCAATCTGTTGTCAAATCCCAACTATATGTCTCAATTAAGGTAGGATAGGATGGCTGGCGAGATGTCGTCCTCCCAGCGAGCGAAAGTGATAGCTGGAACATTGGAAATCAGAAACTGATGGACCAAATAGAAATGACGAAACAGTTGGAATGGGGTCTATTCAGGCTCAATTTCACATTGATTCTCACAAAAAACTTCTATTTTTGCATTAGGATTGTTTAAAATGAAAGATGCAATGTATATCTAAGGGAAATTCCTAAAATTGTGCAAGAATCATCACAAATAAGAGATCCTACGTCCGGCTATGAGATTTAAAAATCACCTCGCCGAGGATGATTTTCAGCTGTAGAGATGATTCAAACACACTCTTGGATGCAAGATGAAGCTTTGGAATGAATTTGGACTCTTGTCTTGCCTTGGAATGTCATAGTCACGAATCTCCACCACACTTCACCGGAATCCACTCGAATTTAATGGTTTTCTATCGAAAGGAAGTGGGGAATGGGTTTCTCTTGCTTGCTGGAGTTCCTAGAACTTCTCTAATGCAACAATCTGAATCCTTTTAGTGTCTCTTTTCTCCCTTCCTTAATGGTGGCCGAAAATCACCATTAATGGCAATGGGGAGATGGTTGGGTGGCCATGGCTGATTGGAGACTTTGGATTTTAGCTCCCAAAGTCCTCTCTTATGGCTGTGAGGTTAGTCTCAATCAATGTAGGAGATGGGGAGGATTGGATGAAGGGATTTTGTAAGATTTAGTTCTCCCTCTCTTTCTCTCCTCTCTCTCTCTCTCTCTCTCTCTCTCTCTCTCTCTCTTGGTTTTACCCTGCCATAGAAGTTGAATTTCAACTTTTTACATGATGCTTTAAGTGTTATTATTCAATTTGGGGTTAATTTGGGATTGGGTCAACTCATGTTTACCCAAATTAGTTGGGTTGGGTTCAAGCAACCCGATTTGACTCATTAGCTTTGGATTTGCTTTAATTATGTTTGATTGATCAATTATGATGGTTTTGATTGATTAATTTTATTTATTTTGGATTAATTTTGAATTTGACCCAAGTTTGACTAACTTTGACCAAAATTGGTTAAGTTGATTTATGTGATTCAATTTTTCATTTTATGTTTATATTATATTTCAATTATGTTTTATGAATTATTTGGAATGTTCTTGATCAATTGTTTGGATTAATTTGACTTGGATTTGGATTTGACCCATTTTGAGTTCAAATGGGTCAAATCAGGTCAATTAAGTTAAATGTTTTATTTGACTTAACTGATGATGTGTTTAAGCTCCAATCATCTTTGATCAAGTGGTCATGATAATTCAGGGTAATTAGTTTCATTTGATTTGAATTTATTTTAATCCAAATTAAGCTTAGTGGGTTAAATGATTCGATAAACCTATTTGAGATCTTATTTGATTTAAATTTGCTTAGTTTTATGTTTAAGTCTATTCATTTGATGATTTTTGAGCCTTCAGAGTGATTTAGTTTGGATATTTTTTTGTTTGTTGACTTTTGACTTAATTAGGCCCACTTGGGTCAACTCTAGGTCAACTGACCTATTTGTCATTTTGAACCTCATTTTGAATTTATTTTTGAGTTCATTTATATTTATGTATTGATTCTATGCTTTTGATTTGATTTAATTTGATTTTCAAATATATTTGGTTTAGATTTATGTTGAGTTTCATTAAATTTGGGTCTAATCTGAGTTTTGGCTAAGGAGGTATGCATGAGCTAGTTTTGGCCATAGGATGGGTAAGTCACCTTGAGTCCTAAGGCTTAGCTTAATTCTATGACAAACCCTATTAAAGTCTCTTGGTTCAAGTTTAGTGATCACTTAGCCACTCGAAGTGTCCTATGACTAAGGAGTTATAAGTGTCTAGAAGACTCCTAGACCTATGATGGAAGATTGAATCCTCACTCTAAAAGTGATGTCAACAACACTCTAGTGTGTACTCCCTTTTTAAAATCTAAATAAGATGAGAATACCTAATTATGGATCTGAATGACATTATATGATGCATGGAGTGCCTTTCAATAGGATTTGAGTATTTTTTTTTAATTTTCCCTTTTTTAAAAATTTGAATAATGTGAGACTAGCTAATTATGGATCTGGATGACATTATATGCTGCATGGAGTGCCTTTCAACAAGATTTAAGTAATTTTGCTCATTTTTTCATGTGTATAATTTATACACTTAGGAGTGTACTCCTTTTTTAAAAAAAATTTAAATGACGGGGGGCTTCCAATTATGGATCTAAATGATATTATATGTTGTATGGAGTACATTTTAAGAGGATTTGTGATGTTTTCTATCTGTTCTTCAATAGTACAATCTATACACTCTAGAGTGTACTCCATTTTTTAAAATTTAAATAATGTGAGACTACTTAATTATGAATCTGAATGACATTATATGTTGCATGGAGTGCCTTTCAAAAGGATTTGAGTAATTTTTCTTTAGTTTTTCATAGTGTACAATCTATACAGTCTAGGGTGTACCCTTTTTTTTAAATCTAAATATTGTGAGACTACCTAATTATGGATCTAAATGACATTATATGCCGCATGGAGTGCTTTTCAATAGGATTTGAATGAAATTAAGAGTATTCCATCAGTTTTGGTCCAGTTTTCCAAGTGTACAATCTATGCACTCTAGAGTATACTCCTTTTTTGAAGTTAAATAATGGGAGACTACCTAATTATGGATTTGAATGATATTATATGATAGACTGCCTAATTTGTGCACTCTTATGATAGACTTCTTATTCTTCTTTGTATGCTCGTTTGAGGTGAACTCCCACATAATATTGAATTAACATCATCATATAATTTCTTTAAGGAATCCAAGATATACTACTCAGCTTCCTTATTACCTTGTGCTTTGATGCTTATTTGATTTGAATATCTACTGATGTGATTCCAAAAAATGATGCCAACAGGACATCCATTCTTAACTTTTAAAATTTTTCAAATCTTTGTAAGCACTGCCAAAGTAAATATCATTCTTTGCTCTAGAAGATCATCGCATGAGAAGATACTTATTTGAAATTCTCAAAATATCTTCTAGATTCTAGACTCAAATGTAGTGGGCATAGAGTAATCCCATCATTTCAAAAATTTTATAACTACAAGTTATATTTAGATATGTCTTATTCAAATGAACAGCCCATGTCTTGGAAATACATATTTTCTCTAAGTTTCTTATAAAATATTCCTTGAGATTGTCATGAGAGACATTTTCTACTAATCAACCCACACCATGCAAAAATTCTTTTCCAAAAAAATTTGCAATACTTTCTTGTATAAAACATAGCATCTTGCTTCAATATAGGACTAGTTCTAATAACTAGAATAATTGTTGATTAGCTACACTTGAAATCTTTATCATATTCATTCTGCCATCATTTGTTCATAAACTTCTCCAATCCCAAAAAATAATCTATAATAGAACTTATTGATTTAGAGATTCCATGACATATATTATTCATGGACTCACTGTGTTCCGTTGATAAAATACCCATGCAAAATAAATCTTTACTAAATGTGGTGGACCACTTGCTTATAATTCTATATAGCTCAGTTAGCCAAGCATGATCATGCAAATTCTCTTCTTCTAGCATGTTAGACCAAGCCTGTTCAAAATCTTCCTCTAAATCACATTTACTCATACACAGAGGCGAAGGGAGAGTGGGGCACATGCCCCCATTGGCCCCCGGTAGAAGTTTGAATATGGGATTCGAATAGTGCTATTTAGGTCAAAATACTTGGTTTCCTCCCACCCTCGGTGCCTTTCAACTTCTCTACATCCTGTGAATCCGTCAGTGGACCGACTCGGACTCACGAAGCCTCAAGTCGACGAAGGAAACCCTCATCTTTCCTTCTACTATCCCACCTTCCTTGCAATTCTGCTTGTCTAAATCCCATAAATCCTTCTACAGTCAGCGTTCAAAACCCTCATCTTTCTACTCCACTGCTGTAGTTGGAGTTAAGAAGGAACGAAGTCTGAACTCCAAAGGTAACTCATTTCCTCTCATTCTACTTCACTGAATCACTACTTTGTGTGCTTCTATGGGTTTTGCTTGCGGGATTTGAGCAGGATTTAAGCCAGATTTAACTTAAATCCATCCAAATGATATTTTCGGATGAGTTAAATCTGCTGCCTTTGTAAATTGTAAATTTATAATCCCGTTAAAGCCTCTTTCGCAAGTTAAGAGACTGTTTGGCTGCAAGATTTGAGCAGGATTTAAGCCAGATTTAACTTAAATGCAGCCATATAGTATTTTTGGGCAAGTTATATTCGCAGGCTTTGCAATTCTGTTAAAGCGGGGCTATTTAGCTGCATAATTTGAGCTAGATTTAAGCCAAATTTAACTTAAATCTAGCCAAATGGTATTTTTGGGCAAGTTAATTCCGTTAAAGCGGAGCTGTTTGGCTACAGAATTTGTGTAGTATTTAAGCCAAATGTAACTTAAACCCAACCAAATGGTATTTTTTTTATAAGTTAAATCCACTACCTTTGTAATCCATTTAAAGCAAGGCTATTTGGCTGTAGGTTTTGAGCATGATTTAAGCCGAATTTAACTTAAATTCAGCCAAACAATATTTTTGGACAAGTTAAATAGGTTGCTTTTGTGATCCAGTTAAAGCTGCTTTCACAAGTTAAATTTGAATTTGCAAAATCTTGCTTGTATGTGTATTCCGTCAGGAATATGCATTTCTCAAAAGTTATAAAATAAGCTTTTAGAAAGACAACATTAAAACAATACATTACTACACAAGCTCTAAGTGGTGCAACAAAATTAGTCAATTTGCATATGGCCATTAATCTACATAGTTTCTATTCTTGGGTGTAAATCAAATTAATCAAACTCCACTTACTATAGACCCAAATTAAGGTAGGAAAACTTGTATTTTGCCAAACATTAGTTAACTCAAGTTTTATATGAGATGACCCATGTAATAACTTGGCTAATCCTTTTTAATAGGTAAAAATAAATAATTTTTACTACCCATGAAAAGAATATTGCTGAAACATAAGAAAAGTACAAGTTAATGAGTGACTTATATGTATACTCGAGGTTAATTTTCTTTTCAAAACTTAAATCTATGAACATGTCACTTTTAGTGTGAGATTTTATATGAGTCATGTGTTTATTGAACTACCACCTTCATGCTTTACTTGGCAATTTATTTTAAAAATGTGCATGCCTCAAAGTATTTTATTAGTACATATACTCTTCAAGTATCACATAATCTTTGTTAATTTATACATATTTATAGCTAAAATGAATATCTTTTATTGTGTGATTCATATTTTTGTATTGTGATTCAAATCTCATGTTTTAAGTTAAATTTTTCATGATTCCTATTTTTATCTTTGTGATATTGAGATTTATTATGTCTTAAATCATATTAAATTTTTTATTTGTATTTACTTATTAATTATATAATTTATATTAGGCAATTTTAGAGGAATTTTCAAAAATATTTCTCGATTGGAGTCTTTTACAATTTATTAAGGTATGTGAATATTTTTTATTTAAAAAAGGCAAAAGGTGTGCCTTTTTTTTGAAAATTTATTGATTTGTAATTTCTTAATAAAGATCGACAGTGTGTCTTTATTAAGAAATATTATTGATTTATTTTTTGAGTATAGGCCGACTGTGTGCCTTTATTTTGAGAAATTATTATTTTTTTAGAAAAAGCTGAATGTGTGCCATTATTTAGTTTTTTTTAAATATGATTGAAAGTATGCTTTTTTTTATTTTTTTATGCATATTAATCTTCAATACTTTACATTAATATTTTAATTGATTCTTATAATTAGATATGGAGAGATATTTTAAGAGAAAGATTGAACAAGAAGAGTCAAGCTATTCAAATATTATTATTTATGAAAGTAGTAATACAAAGTCTAAATAAGTGCACATATAATTCAAGTTAGAAGATGCTTTAGCAGATCCTGGATTAAGAAAAAAACTTCAGAGTATCATTCTAATGATTATGGTAGAGTCCGAAGAGCATATCTTCAAAAAGGGCCATGTTAGCCTCGTGATCATGAATTTTCTCAAATATAGATCAGAAATAAATTACGTAAATTTAATCCAAAATAGTTTGATGAATATAAAGGTTGGTTAGAGTACAATATTACAAAAGATCCAGCATATTATTTATTTTATTTTCTTTATAGACCTGATATTGGTGAACAAGCAAGTGGTAATAGTTTTGATTTTAAGAGATTTAGAAATTAGAAAAAAAAAAGATAGATATGAAGTTCATATTAGTCAAGTTAATAGTGCACATAATATGGCTCAAAGAAAGTGTGAAGATTTAATAAATCAAGATCAACACATTGCATTTCATTATTGAAGACATTGATCAAAAAGAAGGGAATACAAAATACAATTAAGTCTTATGATTGATTGATTACCACAGGATAAGCTTTTTCGTGGTTATGATGAATTACAAGATTCTAAAAATCATGGAAATTTTCTTGAACTTACGCACTTTTGGCTAATCATAATGAAAGTATTAAGAATGTTGTTCTTGAAAATGCTCCATGAAATAATAAATTTATTCTTAAATTGAAGGATATTGCACATGCATTACTATTAAGACTTCAAATACTATTATCAATGATTTGGGTAATAAGTTATTTGTAATTCTTTTAAATGAGTCTCGTGATGTATCGATGAAAGAACAAGTGTCTATTACACTTCGTAATGTTCACAAGAGAGGTTGTATTATTGAGCGTTTCCTTAGAATTATATATGTTGGTGAAACAAATGCTCGAACACTTAAATCCGCTATTGAAGCACTTTTCTCAAAGCATGGATTGAGTATATCATGAATACATGGTCAAGGTTATGATGGAGCAAGCAACATGCGTGGTGAGTTTCATGGACTAAAAGCTTAAATCTTGAAAGAAAATAATTCAACTTATTACATTCACTATTTTGCTCATCAATTGCAATTAGCACTAGTTGTTATGGCTAAAATCATGTTCAAATTGCTACTTTTTTTAATAATGTATCTAATTTGATAAAAATTGTTAGAAGTTCTTGCAAAAGAATAGAAATTTTATTTGAAAGACAATTAAACAAAGTTGTTGAGAAAATAAGGAGTGGAGAAATAAAAGATGGCAGATGTTTAAATTAAGAAATAACTCTTCAACGATCTAGAGATATGCATTGGGGATCACAGTATGTTGCATTAATTAATATTCTTATTTTATTTGGGTCTATTATAGATGTTCTTGATATAATTACAGAAGATGGTTTGAATAGTGAACAAAGAGGTGAAGCAAATTCTCTACTTGATTCATTTCAATGTTTTGAGTTTGTTTTCAATCCACACTTAATGAAATCAATGTTAGGAATCACAAATGAGTTATCTCAACTTTTGTAGATAAAGGATCAAGATTTTATAAATGCCATGGCTATGGTTAAAGTATTAAAACAAAGACTACAAAATATAAGATATGATGGTTGGAACATTTTACTTGAATAAGTTCATGCATTATATGAGAAAAATAATATAATTGTGCCAAACATGAGTGAAAACTTTATTATAAGTGGGAGGTCAAGAAGATATGCTTAAGGAAACACAAATTTAGACTATTATCAAGTTGAGTTATTTTATTACATTTATTAATGCAACTGAGGAGCTTAATAATAGATTTGATGTAAATCATCTTGAATTACTTTTATGTGTGGCATACTTGAATCCATGTGATTCTTTCCAAGCTTTTGATAAAAAAATTGATATATTTGGCAAAATTCTATCATGCAGATTTCTCAAAAGTTGACATTATTATTTTAGATAGTCAATTTGAGAATTACGTTATCGACATGAAATCCAATGACACATTTTTGAAGTTGAAAGGGATTGGAGAACTTGCACAAAATTTAGTAGAAATAAAGAAAAATGATGTTTATCCGATTGTGTATTTGCTAATAAAGCTTTCTTTGATATTGCCAATCGCTATAGCAAATGTTGAACGAGCATTTTCTGCAATGAAGATCATAAAGAATCGCTTGTGCAATAGAATAGGAGATTATTGGATGAATGATTGTCTTGTTACATTTATTGAAAAATATATATTTAAGAGTGTTGACAAAGAATTGATTGTACAATGATTTCAAAATATGAATACTTGGAGGGAAAAGTTATAAATGGTATGTAATGTGAAAAACATTTATATCATTGTGATGGTTTATTTCTTTATTTTATTATATAAGATGCTCTATTTTTAATTTCATTTAAAAGTGAATTATTTTTTATCTTATTGTGCCCCCACTAAAATAAGTTTACGGATTACTACTCATGTATGTATAAAAGAGACTTTGTACATTTGTGGTATTTATTTTTGGTTTCATTTGTGTATGTGTGTGTGTGTGTGTGAGTGTGAGATGATGAGGGTATGACATTGACAAATAATGATAGAAAGTAACTACCATTCAATGGACCTATCCTAAGGCGAGATGGGTCTTCGAATATACTGGAGATTTTTCTCCTACCTTAAATGGATGAATAACATAGGGTTTATTTAAACTAGGTTCTAAAGTTCCCTATGGGGGAAGCTCCCATAGTTAATTACATCTTAAGAAAATTGAATCCCTTAAGAATATTCTTAATTAAAGTAAGTGATTATTATCTCCAAAGAATTCAAAGATAGGATTATCAATAAATTGACTGTGTTTTAGAAAATCAAGTGGGATGGATCAAAAAGGAGAGAGTTATTATCAAAACCAAAGGAGATGAGTAAGGTGAGCCCTCTCTAAGCCTGTTATGGTATATTTGAAGTTAAAGAGATTTATTTATTTGAGTTAAAATTTTATTAAAATCTATGACATATAATCCCACAATACAATATATGCCTCAAGGTGAGGATTTAAGCTTATGGCCGAGAAACATCAAACTCAAATTCTAAATCTAGGGTGCTTTGGCGAGCATGACTAAGTCTGAAAGTGGGTATATGGTTTACCTCCACAAGAGAGAGTAAACCACCCATTCGGACTTATTATGCTAGAGTGTGAGTAACTCCTCCTATGCTTTAAATCCATGTAAGCAAGTCATATGCTTTTTCAAGATGGCTAGGTTGTTATTATTTAGAAAAAAAACTAAGTCCTTAAACTCACTCTCTATGAGACTAAAGCATGAGGGGTATGAATAATGACTTAATCCAATGCAATTATTTTATCAAATTTTATTTAATTTAGGACTTTTATTTTGACACAGGCCATAAGATTTTGTACGCCTAAATGCATGAGAAGCTGATTATGGGCCAAATCAAAATGGAAAGAGGTGTTCTTCCATCATAGGCTCTCAAAGGTTAAGCCCTTACTATCTAACAAAGATGGAAGCCCTCCCTTAACAAGAGTGAAATAAGATGATTATGCATGATATTAAATATATAACATCCAGCTAAGGGGTTGCTAAATATTTTATTATCTTGATTTAATGCTTAAGCTTTTATATGAGGTTATGAGTTATTTTAGAGGCTTAGTTATGAGTTATTAGTTTGGGTAGAAAAATTAATTCTTATTCTAGGAGCCTAATCACATCCAAGCCATACAATAATCACTTATCATAAACAAACTATGAAAATGCATGCTTTTCTAATGCATAAACTAAACAAAATATGAAACAATCTTATAATGCTATCACAAAAGAATAAAAAGTTGATGTGGATGGGTACCGCCATATAACTTGAAAAGAAATGTGGGTAGCCAAGCTCTACCATTATACAACCTGAATTATAAGAGAATAATTACAAACGATGAATGTTATAGGGGTCCTCATTCTTCATTCTTCATTTCTTCATCTTTCATTTCTTCATTTAATTTGCTCCATTTCTTTCTTCCTTTTGGCTTGATTTGGATGTGCTTATTCCAAAGGTATCACATGGTAAATAAGACTTGGTCTTATAACTAATGCTCATCCTAATCCCTCATAACACTCATCTTAATCCTATTACAAAATTACATTAAAAAATTGAAAATAAATCATACACCAAAATAAATAGCTAAAGCATAAGCGTTATATATATAATTTAGACTTAGCATTACGCACATGGTTAACCAAGCCCACCTAACTTGAATTATGCTTAGGGGCTAAGTAACTACAACAAAAAGTATTTATATTTTTATTGACCCTTAAGCAAAACCCCTACAGAGCGCATTATGATTAGGCAAATGTCTAACATCTAAACTATGCATATATACCTGGCATCTAGTCTATAATAATACATCATAAAATAAGCATACATCAAACCATACAGCTCTAACATAAGCTAGAAGTGGTGACTTAGTCAAATGTGCATTAAAAAACTTGTGTGGTATGTCCTAGGCTTTGGGTTGTAATTTTGCTAAGTACAAAAGATTTAATTTATAAAGGGTTGATTTCTCTTTAAGTGAGTTACTTGATTTAAAGATTTACTTAATATTTTCTTTTGTTTTATATGCCCTACACTTAACAATTAAGTGTTATAAAGAAGAAGAGGAAATCTCTCTTTCATCCCTAGTGACTTCTAAAGGTTAATTAATCAATTTCCTTTAGTGAATGGCTTATTATATGTTTTAATCAATCTAAGTTTAGGTTCACTCTAAATGACCTTATTCAATAAGAAAGAAATCTTAAGTTTAATTGGAATGATTTATTATCACATGACACATGTTAATTCAATTCATTCCATCATGTATATCATGCATATGATTAAATCTAAGCATACATACATACGGTGTATGTCTTAGCAAACTTAAATGATGAATGTAAAGAAGTGTATTTGGAATTTAAATATTTTATTTTGATTGAATTATGAATGCATGTCTTTTTTAATAACAAAAGGGATTTTTCATCCATTAGCTAAGTACACATTCACATGTATAAAAGTTTTAAGTGAGTACGACACCTTTGTTATACACCAGGAGCATAAAGTACAAGACCTACTTAGGGCTACTCAAATCCTCACAACCTCATTCCAAACCCATTTTCTTAGATACATATAGATGTATAAGTAAAACTATAAGATGGAAAACCCATAAAATTTATGTTTGATTTATTTGATTTATGATTTTTATTCATTGGTCATATCATACATACATATGTATAAGAGTTTTAAGTGAGTATGAAATCATTGTTCTACACCAAGGGTGTAAGGTACAAGACCTACTTAGTATACTTAAAGCCTTGCGACTCTGGGGTGTCAGTAATATACCACTTTCTTAGATACATGTGAATATACAAAAGAACCACAAGAATGACAAGTCGTCATATTTGATTTGATTGTATGATTTACATATGTGATATGAAATTCTTCCTAAGTCTTAGCATGGAGATGCATAGGAATAGATTTAGATAAATGTTGTATTCTTTTCAAATAAACTATACATTTATAAATCCCATGCAAATGCATATAAGGTAAGGAAAGAAAGCTTCATATTACATATATTATATTATCAATATATGTAATTTTATAGATATTTGTAATTAACATCACTGCATATATTACAATTGATTTGTAGGCTTTTGAATATAACTTTTGAATTAATAGTATAATAGCCACACTTATTTTTAATTTAAATCAAGACATACAATTTGACATAAAAGAAACCATTCCATTTAGTTAATTTTAAATGAAATGAATGTATGATTACACAACATTTAACATGATTGAAAAAAAATAAAAGAACATTAGCACATGATCTCATTTATTCCGATTAATTCCTAAAGACAATCATACTAAATAAGGCTACTTAAAATAAACCAAAGTTCTTTAATGCCATTTTTAGTTTTGAGTTTGATTTAATTTAAGAAATGAAAGAGGTTTACTGATCCTAATCCCATTCCCCATTTGTGAGTTAATTTGGTTTAATGAAGAAGTAATTAGATTGATTTTATGGTTTAACTAGGGGATATGAATTAATTAACCCTTACACATCACCTTAAGTTAAAACTAATTGATAATGAGCCAATATGATATCCAATCATATGAAAAGTAAATTTGCAATGCTCTTAAGAAATGAAAGGGGGTCTAATTGGCTCATGATTAATAGTTAAAGGGATCTCAACTACTTTTATGTTTTCTCGAACATGTGAGCTATAATTTCATTATCTCATACTTTGGGTTGAACACCCAAAGAACTACCCAAGATTAATTAAGGGTTGCTTAGATGTGACATGAATTTTAGATTGAGTTAATCAAGTTTGTTAATTAATTGATTGAATTCTTTGATTATGATGAATGATGAAATTAACTTTTGGAGGGATCAAGGATAAGGCCTCGATCCTAACCCCTAAGTCATTTCAAACACTCAATTAAGCTCTAATTTTTATCTAGTATATTAATTAATAAATTAAGCAATTAATTATCTCATTAATCATTAATTAATCAAATTCCAAAAAGTGAAAAAAGCATAGGAAATGAATTAGGAAAAGTATCCCAACCACATTCTCCAGCCCTTATCAACAGAGGTAATTAAGCTTAAATAATTAATTAAACCACTATTCATTCACTAATTATCACTAATTAAATTAGAAAAATGATTAAATTTTAATCAATTGATTTCCTAATTAAGCAAATATAAAATTTGAAAAATGGGGAGGCTGGGAGGTCACCCCAAACATCCATAGAAAGTTGGAGATCAATTGGGTGATTAATTAAGGAATAATTAAGCTAATTATATTTTTAATTAAACCAAAATTACTATTAAAATAAATTAACAATATTTTTTCTAGATTTTACTCTGAAATATCTTTAAAATGATCCCAAGTTTGTATTTTTTAGATTTTTCTAGGATTAGTTATGATTTTTAGAACTTTCAAGCTTAAAAATAGATTAATTAACCCTAATTAAAGCCTTAATCTCGTCGGCGCATGGCGGTGACACTCTTTCCACATGGTGATGATGGCTACTTAAGTTGTCACATCGAGGGGGGATGGGGATATGTGGTAACTTCTCTGGACCGTCCGATCTAAGATGGATGACCCTTCATACATTTTAAAGGAATTGTCGGAGGTTCTATGCATGATCAGATCAAGATCATCTATTTCGATCATGTGAAATGGATGGTCCATGATTTATCTCCTTCTAAGTGGCGAATATTCGTCCATTGATCATTCGAGCTTCGGATGGAGATGAAATTTATCCACACCTTGAGAAGCATAACAAGATGGTGGAAATGACATAAAAATTTTGTTCATAAAAGACCAACCTATTTTCATACAAGGATCAATTTTAATGGCATACCTCACCGGAGCTTGTGACCGACGGATCCACCGATCAAGGAAGCTTAGTTTGGTAGAAATGAAGCTTATTGGGCTGCACGATCTTTGATTTGGTCTAGTTTAGTGGGAAGACCAATCCACATCATGTAGGAAATCAGTTTTGATCAAACTCCTCCCTCTAGCCATTGGGAAGCTTAGGAAATGATTCATTCTCGCTCATTTAGCTCCAAGAAAGGTGTGTGCAAAGTTAATTACACTTTGGTGGAGGTTTAAGCAAATGACAATCGTAGGTAACCTCCCCTATATCGGTTCTCGATAACATTGAGAGTGGAGGATTTGGGGAGCTCGATAAACATAAGAGGAAGCTCTGGAATGGAGTTCTCTGACTATTAGGGTTGAATCGAATTTGGCTCCCTGAGTTTGAGTGAGAATGAGGGGGGTATGCCCCCCTCATTACTTGGATTGGATGGTATGGCTAGTTTAGCTTTTTCTTGATCATTTGACCATTTTAGAGGGATGTGGAGGTCCTTGGATGGATGATATGTCTTAGTTTGGTTGGGTAAGGGTGTGGAGGTGGCCGTCAAGGGAGGTAATGGATGTCCTTGGCAATTTGAAATGCTCCAATGGGAATGGGGAGGTGATTTCACCTCCCAATGGGTCATGGCCTACCCAAGCACCTTTGGGTTAGGTCAGCCATGGTCCTCGATGCTTAAGTGGACTTATGAATGGGTGCCAAGTGGACTAGGGGAGAGAATGACCAAATATGCATGTGTCTTATCTCATGGGATGCAATAGATCGAAGGGAAAAGTGGTCATTTGGCAATGGGTTTGATTTGGGCATATTTGAAATGGGTCAAAAGTGGGTTAGCCCAAATTTCAAGTGGTTTGGAGTTTATTTGATTTGATTTGGATTTATTTGACCTATTTAGGTCAAATTTGGTTAGGTTGGATCAAGTTGACCAATTGGTCAAATTGGGTTAAACCATGGGTTGGGTTAAGTTTACATGATCAATTAGAGTGCATTGGTGTCATTAGTTTGGTTCAATTTTCTTTGAATTTGATTATTGCTCATTTGGGTCTATATATATCAAATGGATCAAGTTGACCAATTGATCAATTTGACTAAATTGGGTTGGATTAGATGTCGAGACAAGTTCAATTGGCTAATTAAAAATGATTATAGGCTTTAGTTTGGTTTAATTTAGATTTAATTTGGATTTTGGCTAATTTGACCCTTTATGTTAATTTGGGCTAGGTTGGGTCAAGTTGACCAATCGGTCAACTTGGGCTCAATTATGGCTTTGGTCAAGTTCAATATGTGATTTGGAATGAACTGGAGCCATTGGTTGCAATCAATTTAGATCAAATCATGATTTGACCCATTTTGGCTTTTTAAGCCAATTTAAGTCAACTTGGGTTAAATGGCCAATTAAGCTTGGTTTTGCTCAAGTGAAGGTTTGATCATGTTCAATCATTTATTATGAGTTGGTTTGAATTAATGGTTGTAATCAATTTGGCATATGGTGGATTTTGGCTAGTTTGGGTTTCATTTAGGTTAAGTGTTGACTTGGTCAAAGGCTAGGTTTGACTTGGTTTGACCCAATTTAAGATAATTGATCACCCTAGGGTGGTTGTTTGTTATGCTATGAGATTTAGATGGGCTTAGTTCAATCAAATTTGGGTTGAATTACAACTTAGCGCAAAAAAGGTTTCTTTAGGCTACTTTGGGACAAGTGAGCTTAAATGGGTTAATTGGCTTGATCATAGCTTGATTCAAGTTTAGTTGAACTCACACATGAGCTTAAGATTGAAATATATATTCAATTGCAAGTGGTTTGGAGCCAAATGGGTTTTGGTTCATATGATAATTTTAAGCCAAAAGGGTCAACATGGACTTGACTTAGGTTTGGTTTGATAATGATGGTCTTTGTTTATATTTGAGTCAATGATTGTAGGAATGATTGAATCATGATGGAATCCATTAGTTTTGAATTGATTTGGGTATTATTTAGCAAAGTTCAAGAATTTGGATAAAAGGGCTAAAATTGGGATTTTGATTTGATTTGGGTTTCAATCATTTGGCTATTTGAATATATATTTTATTTATATTTATGAATATAAATGAAGATATAAATGGATTATGAGAAAATCACTTGAATTTGGAGTTGATTTATGATTTGGAATTTGATTTGAGATTGAATTTGATAATTGAGAAAATCAATTGGATTGAGGTTGATTTGAATTTGGTTAAGGCTATGTCCATAAGATAAAATCAAAGGGCTTAGGAAGGGATTTGGAGTTTGAATTTAATCATGGATTTCAATAATTTGATTGTTGGATTTGATTTTGAGATTTAGTTTGGAAGAAGAAAGCAATGATTGGGTTGAGGCTATAGGGTAGGCAAGTCCTCCTAAATCCCTAAGGCACGACCTATTCCTATGGCTAACTCTTCTAAGTCTTTAGGGTTAGGTTAAGTGTTCACCTTAGAAGTGTCTTTAGACTAAGGAACTCTTAGTGTCTATAAAAGTTTTAGATCTATGATGAGGAAGTTGAGAGCTCACACTAAAAGTGAGGTCAACAACATTCTTATTACTATTAAAGCAATATACTTTTGAAGGAGCTTTCTTAGAAATATATCATTGGCACAACCAATGGCGAGTATGAGGTAATGCGATTTTAATAGCTCTCTCCATTGCTTGATCTTGATCAGTGAATATTATTATAGGAATGCCTCTTATTCATTATCCGGAGAAATGTTTTGAATAGCCATATAAATGATTGTTGACCTCACTTTTGGAGTGAGTTCTCAACTTCCTCATCATAGATCTAGGACTCTTATAGACACTAAGAGTTCCTTAACCTTAAGACAATTTTAGTGATTATGTGAACACTTAACTAAGCTTGAGACTTTATCTGAGAATAAGTTGTGCCTTACTTGCCTGCCTATAATCATCCTTCTCAAATCTCAAATTCATCAAACTAAAACCAAATTTCTAAGACTCATAATCAATCTCATGATCAAATTCAAGCTCAAAATTTCTCCATAAAATCTCATGATTAAATTCAAAACCCTTTCTAAGCCCTTTGATTTCATTTTATGGACTTAGCCTTAACCAAATTCAAATTGATCTCAACTTATTTGATTTTCTCAAATATCAATTCAATATTTCCATCAAACTATCAAGTTCCAATTCAAATTCAACTTCAAATGATTCAATCCCATGATCAAATCCAAACTCAAAATTTTCTTCTAAGCCCTTTTGACACAGCTTAGTCACATTTGCTTCCAAATCACTCTAAATTCAAGTGATTTTCTCATGAATCATTTATATCTTCATTTAGATTCCTAAATATAAATGAAATATAAATTTAAATAGCCAAAACTAAATCCAAAATCCAATTTATACCCTTTAAACCAATTCCTTGAACTTGGCCAAATCCTATCCAAATGAAGCCAAAACCACTCGATTTTCTCATGAATCAATCATTCCTTCAATTATTTCTCCAAATATAAACATAAACTACAATCAACAAGCCAAATCAAAATCAACTCAAGTCAAACCCAACCTAACCCATTCGACTTGAAATATTCAAATGAGCCAAAACTCATTTGAACCTAAACCAATTATAATTGAATTTATATGTCAATCTTAAATCCATATATAAACTCAATGAAATCAAACTCAATTCAAAATCAAGTTGACTAAACCTAATTGGCTCACTTGACCCAAAGTGTCCAATTTAACCTACATGAACCAAAATCAAATTCAATCCAAATCAAAGTGAATTAAGCCAATACAAACTTCTTGTCATGATTGTTGATCATCCTAAGTTAATCAATTATCATGAATTAGGTCAAAATAAGTCAACCTAGATCGTTGAACAAGTCAACCCTTTAACCCATATGAACCCAAACTACTCAAAGTACAACCTAAACCAAATTGATTACAACCAATGGCTCAAGTTCATTCCAAATTTATTATTGAACTTGACTAAAGCCTTATTGAGCCCAATTTGACCAATTGGTCAACTTAATCAAACTTAGCGCAAATTGACCATAAGGGTCAAATCAACCTAAAACCCAATTAAATATAAATTGAACTTAACTAAAGCCCATAATATATTACAAATGATCAACCAAACCGAAACCAACCCATAATTCAAGCCAATTTGGTCAAATGGCTCAAATTGGTCAACATAGCCCAAATTGACCTAAAGATCAAATTGGCCAAAATCTAAATTTAATCCAAATTAAACTAAATTGATGTAAACTAATTGAACCAATATGCTCCAAATGATCATTTGAACCTAACCCAACCCTTGGCTTGACCTAATTTAACCAATTGGCCAACCTAACCTGATTTGACCCAATTTGGCCCAAATGGGTCAAATTGACCCAAATTAAACCAAATGAACTCCAAATGGCATGAAATTTTGTCAAGCTCACTTTTGACTCATTTCAAATCTTCCCAAGTCAAACTCATAGTGAAATGACTACTTTTCCCTTAGTAGGGCATCCCATGAGATAAGACACTTGCACTTTTGGTCATTTCCTTCCCTTGGCGACTTGGCACCCATTCATTGGTCAACTTAGGCACCAAGGACCCTGGATAACATAACCCAAGGGTGGTTGGGTCAGTCATGATTCATGGGGAGGTGAAATCACCTCCCCATTCCCATTGGAGCACTTCACATCAAGGACACCCACTTCCTTTAGCATGGAAGCCACCTCCCACCCTTCCTCCACTCATGAGAGGCCAAAAAGAATGATTCCCTACCAACCTTGACCTCCCCGTCACAACCATTGATCCAAAAATGCCAAAAAAAGCCATTGATTCTCATTCTCACTTAAACCAACACACTTAAAACTCGATTCAACCCTAACACTCTCGTCTCCTTCCCATAGTCATTTCCACTATTTCCCGAGCTCCTAAATTCCCCATTCTCAGTTTTATGTGAAACTAAAATAAGGGAGGATACCAATTATTGTCATTTCCTCATTTCACAATAAAAATACAATTAACTTTGCACACGCCAACCTTAGATTGAGATGAGTTGAAATGAATCACCTCCTGTCGCCTTCGACCGCCGAAAGTGGGACTTCGACCAAGGCTGATCACTTATGTGTCGTGGGTTGGTCTTCTGAGCGATCTATACCAAATCAAAGCTCGTGCAGCTTAATAGGACTTCATTTCTACCAAATGAAGCTTCCTCAATTATGGTGTTTATTTTTGATCATGTGTATGGGGGACTCCACGCAGATCTGAGGGTGTACTTATTGAGGTGATTGGGTACGACATCAAGGAATGGTGCACTATCTCGAAAGATAGAAATCACTATCCTACAATGGACCTAATCACCTAATAAGGACTCCTAAGGCATGATGGGTCTTTGAATATACGAGAGATTTTTCCCCTACTTTACATGGATGAATAAAGTAGGGTTTATTTAAATTGGGTTCTAAAGTTCCCTTTGGGGGCAAGCCCCCATAGTTAATTATATCCTAAGAAAGATGAGTTCCTTAGGAATACTCTTAATTAAAGTAGGCAATTATTATCTCCAAAGATTTTAAAGATAGGACTATCAATAAATTAGTTATGTTTGAAAAATTAAGTGGGATAGATCAAAAGGAGAAACTTACTATCAAAGCCAAAGGAAAATGAGTAATGAGTAGGGAATGCTCATGATACTAGAAAACCTAGTGAGCATTCTAATCTATCCTATGGTTGGGCTTTATATGTTTGAAATTCAGAGGATTGATTTTATTAAAGTTGATACTATATTAGAAAACTGAGGCTTATAATCCCACAACACAAGATTGTGAAAATACCTAAGATGTGAGGATTTATGCTTGTAGCTTGAAGGAAATAGCTTCTTTGGATCCTAAATCTAGAGAGCTTCAGCATAAGCCAAAGCATGTCCTAAATTTAAGCAAAGATGGATATATGGTTTACCTCCAAAAAAGAGAATAAACCACCCGGAGACTTATATAAGCTTGTGACTGATAACTCCTTCTACACTTTAAAACCATGTGGTCAAGTCATATATTTTATAAGATGGTTAGGTTATTATTATTTAGAAAGAGACTAAGTCCTTAAACCCATGCCCTAAGAGACAAAAGCATGAGTGGTATGAACAATGACTTAATATAATAAATTTTTTTTCATATTTTACTTGATTTTATACTCTTCATTTTAACAAAGGCTTTGGGATTTTATATGCTTACATGCATGATGAAATTAGATTATTGGCTAAATTAATAAGAAGGGTGTTTTCCATCATAAGGGATGCCCTCACAGGTCAAGCATTTCCCTATGCAGGAAATCCTCAAGAGGTTACAAAATCTTTTAATTATCATGATTTAATGTATATACTTTATGGTGAGGATATGAGTTATTTAGAAATTTAATTATCAATTATAATTGGGTAGAAAATCTAATTTTCCCTTAGAGCCTAATCGCATCTAGGCCATACAACAAACACCAATCATAAAAAAACTATGAAAAGGCATGCCATTTCTATTGCACAAGCTAAACAAAATATCAAACAATTTTATAGCTAAGCGTAAAAGAATAAAAGAAGGCGGTCTGATCACCTATAGCCCAATAAGAAAAATGGGTAGCCGAGCTCTACCCTTATACAACCCAAATTATGAAAGAATAATTATAAATAAGAATGAATACATGCTATATGGGTCTTCATCTTCTACAAATCTTCATGTCTTCTTTCCTCCTCTTTGCTTCTTTGATTTGGCTCACTTCAAGGCATCACATGGCACACAAGACATAGTCTTTCTTGCCAATGCTCATCCTAATTTCCCCATAGCACTAATCTTAATTCCTAATTATAAAATTACATTGAAATGGAAAAGTAAATCTAACTAGAACCTGCAAGACAAAGGTTAGCTAAACATGCATTCCACCCAAACAATTATATTTATAATTTATTCTTAGCACCCGCATATCGGTAACCAAGCCCACATGTTATAATTTGGATTATGCTAATGGGCTTAAGCAACCTACAATGAGAGAGCATTTATATTTATTTCTCAGTGGCCCCTTAAGCATAATCCCTTGTAGAAAATAAGATTAGACTAACAATAGCCTAACATCTAGTGTACGAATTATACACCCTAATATCCAATATAAAACATTACATCACAAAATAAAATATACATCAAACCAAGCACCGTCCTAACCTAAAGCAAAAAGTAGTGACTTAATTTAATGTGTGTGTATTAAGGCTTGTATGGTATGTCCTAACTAGGCTTTAGAGTTATAGTTTTCTAAGTGTAAAAATATTCAATTTAAATGGTGGTTTCACTTTAAGTTGCATAGTTGATTTGGAAGTTTTAACTTCATGTTTTTTTTTTTCATTTGACCTACATAAGATAAATAAGTGTTATAAAGAGAAGGAAAGAGAGGATCACTCTCTTTTATCCCTACTTTATGCTATTTCTAAAGCCAATTAATTAAATAATTCTCTTTAGGGAATGACTTTTTATACGTTTTAAATAATCTTAGGTTTAGGTTCACCTTAAATAAACTCATTCAATAAGAAAGACATCTCAATATTAATTGAAATGAACTATCATCACATGATACATGTTCGCTTATTTCTTTCCATCATATATAGCATGCATATGGTTAACTCATAAACAGACCTATACATGCAACTTATATCTTAGCATACTTGAATGATGAAAGTAAGCAAATTGATCTGGAATTGATGTTCCATCTGATTGAATTATATCTTAGAATACTTAAAGCCATTTTTGATTTCGTGTTTGATTTGATTTATAAAATGTGAAAGATGTTTGCTAGTCCTAATCCCATTCCCATATGTGTGAGTTAATTTGATTCAATGAAAATAAATTAGTTTGATTTTATGGATTGATTAAGTTAAGCATGGACTAAACCAATTAATTAACCCTTATCTATGTCACCTTATGGTAATCAATCAAACAATTATAAACTAATATGATACGCAACCACATGGAAAGTAAATGGCATTGCTCCTATGAAATGAAAGGGGCCTAATGTAATTAGCTCAAAATTATTAATTAATTAAGCTTAAGGAGCTCACTAATTACTCTTATTATTTTCTCACACATGTGAGCTAAACATAATTTCATTAGCTCTCTCTTTAGGTTATTGAACACCCAAAGAGCTACCCAAGAGTTAATTAGAGAAGTAGATTCAATCAAATTAATTAAGTTCATTAATTGTCTAATTAAATCTTAATTATCTTTAATCAACAGTATGAAATGGTCGTTGGGAAAGAGATAAAGAAGGGAGCCTAAGTCTCAATCCCTAAATCCTTTCAATTTGTTAATTAAAGTTTAGATATGATTTGGATTTGATTGATTTTGTTAATAAATTAATTATTTTAGAGGGAATGTAGAAGCCTTAAGAAAAAGATTGGAAGAAGGGGGTCCCAATCCATGTCCATAAACTTCATCACCATTAACAGAGGTTAATAAGCTTAATTCATTGATTAATTTACTATTTATTTTGTTTAATTATCATTAATTAAGATAGGAGAGTAGTTAAGGCTTAATCCATTTATTTTCCCAATTAATTATCCAACAATCCCAAGAAAAAAAATAGGGGAGGCAAAGGTCATCCCCTTAAACATCTCTAGAAAGTTTAAAATTAATTTAATAGAGTAGGCTAATTAAATTTTTAATTAAACCTTAATTAAGTATAAATTACTATTTAAAATTAATTAATAATAATTTTAATGGATTCTCCTCTGAAATACCTTTAAAATGAGCCCTCATTTATAATTTTTGGATTTTTGTACAATTAGTTAAGAATTTTGGAAGTTTCAGCATTAAAAATAGTTTAATTAACCTAATTAATGCCCTAATCCCATCGGTGCCACGTGGCGATTGACACGGCATGCTTTTCATGTGACATGATGAGATTGGTTATTTAAGTTATCACGTCGAATGCTAATGCGAACGGTGGTGGAACGCACTACGTAGCCATCCGATCTAGATGGATGGCCATGACATTTGTTCCAAAGGAGAAAAGGGGTTCTATGCATGATCGGTCAGGACCATCCATTTTGATCATGCGGAATGTATGCGTGATCTCTCCTCAGGCTGAGCAATGGACATCCATCGATCATAAACATACCTCACCGGTCTCGAATGGAGATCAAATTGATCCTACACCGTTAGGGAAGCACAACAAGCACATCTAATGGTGGAGATCGCATGAGATGCAAATTTCCTTCATAAAATACAAACCAATTTTAAGCTAAGGATCGGTTTCAATAGCATACCTCACTGGAGCTTATGACTGGTGGTTCCAACGATTAAGGAAGCCTTAGTCTTATTGAAGCGAGCTTTGATTTGGTGTACTTTGCTCAGAAGACTAGCCCACGACACGTAAGAAATCTACCTTGATCAAACTCTATCCTCTGACCATCGGAAAGCTTGGGAAATGATTCATTTTGGCTCTTCTAGGTCCAAGGATGGTGTGAGCAAAATTAATTGCACTTTGGTGGAGGTTTGAGCAAATGGCAATCAGAGATGGCCTCCCTTATTTCTGTTTTGCTTAAAATCGATAATGGGGGAATTTGGGGAGCTCGAGAAATGCAAGGGGAAGCTCTGGAATCTCTCTCCATGGCAGTTAGGGTTGAATCGAGTGTGAGTGTGCGTGTTTGAGTCAGAATGAGGGGGGTATACCCCCTCCTCTCTTGGCTTGGACGGTGATGATGAATTTAACTTTTTTGATCAATGGTTGTGATATGGAGCTCGATTTGGGCAGAGAATCACTCAACTTGGCCTCACATGAGTAGAGGAAGGGTGGAAGGTGGCTGCCACGGGAGTAGTGGGTGTCCTTGGTGGTTTGAAATGCCCCAATGGGAATGGGGAGGTGATTTCACCTCCCCGTGAGTCATGGCCACCCCTTGGGTTAGGTTAGCACAGTCCTTGGTGCCTAAGTGAACCTATGAATGCCAAGAGTGGAGAAATGACCAAAAGTGCAAGTGTCTTATCTCATGAGATGCCCTAGACCCAAGGGCAAAGTGATCATTTGGCTATGGGTTTGATTTAGGCAGATTTGAGATGGGTCAAAAGTGGGTTACCCCAAATTTCAAGTGGTTTGGAGCTTATTTGATTTGACCTCTTTATGTCAAATTAGGTTAGGTTTGGTCAAGTTGACCAATTGGTCAAGTTAGGTCAAACCAAGGGTTTGGTCAAGTTTACATGACTATTTGGAGTGTATTGGTGTCATTGGTTTGGTTCAATTTTCTTTTAATTTGGATTTTGGCCAAATTGATCCTTTAGGTCAATTTGGGCTAAATTGGGTTAGGTTGACCAATTGGTCAAATTGGGCTTAATCATGGCTTTGGTCAAGTTCAATAATCAGTTTGGAATGAACTTGAGCCATTGGTTGTAATCAATTTGGGTTGGATTATGATTTGACCTATTTTGGTTTTTTAGGCCAATTTGGGTCAACTTGGGTCAAATGGCCAATTGGACTTGGTTTGGCTCAGTTGAGGGTTTGGTCATGTTTGCTCATTGATTATGAATTGGTTTAAATCAAAGGCTTCAGTCAATTTGACATATGGTGTGTTTTGTCTAGTTTAGGTTTCATTTGGCCTAAAGGTTGACCTGATCAATGGACTAAGTTGACTTAGTTTGACCCAATTCAAGATAATTAATTAACCTAAGATTATTTTTGATTATGTTATGAGGTTTATATTGTCTTAGTTCAATCAAATTTGAGTTGGATTAGAACTTGGCTCAAAAAGGTCTTTTAGGTCACTTTGAGTCAAGTGGACCTAAATGGTCAATTAGCTTGATCATGGCTTGATTCAAGTTTAGTTGTATTTATAAATGGGTTTGAGATGGAAATGTAAGTCCAATTGCAAATGGTTTGAAGCCATGTGGATTTTGGTTCATTCAAGTCAAAAGGGCTAACTTTGGTTTGACTTAAGTTATCTTGATTTGATTTAATAATTGTAGTTTATATTTATATTTGGAATAATGATTGAAGGAATGATTGAATCATGAAGAAATTCATAGGTTTTGAATTGATTTGGGTATCATTTAGCCAAGTTCAAGAAATTTGCTAAAAAGGCTAAAATTGGAAATTTGATTTGATTTGTGTTTGATTTTAGCTATTTGGATTTATATTTTATTTATATTTGAGAATATAAATGAAAGTATAAATAGTTCATCAGAAAATCACTTGAGTTTGGAGTGATTTGGAAGAAGATTTGACCAAGTTCATGGGTATAGGTCAAAAGGGCTTAAGTAGGGAATTGATTTAATTTGATTTAGTTTGATTTGATTTTGGTTATTGGAAGGCAGATTTCATTTATATTTGTGAATATAAAAGAAGGAACAATTGATTTATTAAAAAAATTAATTGAGTTTGGGATAGTTTGGATTGATATTTGACTAAGCTCATGAGCATTCATAAAACTTAGGAGGAAATTTGATCTTGGATTTAATTTGAGATTGATTTATTTGGTTTAGAATTGATTTATGATTTGACATTTGATTAAATTAATATTTGAGAAAATCAATTGAATTGGGGTTGATTTGAATTTGGTTAAGGCTAAGTCCATAAGATGAAATCAAAGTGCTTTAGAAGGGATTTGGCATTTGAATTTGATCATGGGATTGAATAATTTGACTTGGAATTTAATTTATGATTTTGAGTTTGAATTGATATTTGAATTTAAGGTTTGGTTTGAGAAGGAAAGCATGGATTGGGTTTAGGCTATAGGGTAGACAAGTTTTCTTAAGTCCCCAAGGCATGACCTATACCCATGGACAATCCTTCTAAGTCTCTAGGTTTAGGTTAAGTGTTCTCCTAATCACTAGAAGTGTCTTAATTTAAGGAGCTCTTAGTGTCTATAAGAGTCCTAGATCTATGATGAGCAAGTTGAGAACTCAAAGTGAGTTTAACATCAATCGTTTTGTCATAAGCTCTGAGGTATTCCATTGAAACCAAGCTTAAGCTTAAAATAGGTTGGTCCTTTATGAAGAGAAGTTCTATTTCATGTAATTTCCACCATTGGATGTGTTTGTTGTGCTTCCCAGAAGGTGTGGGATTGATTTGATCTCCATTCAAGCTCGTATGAGATCAGATCAATCAATGATCTCGCGAGAGACAGATCATGGATCGTCCATTCCACGTGATCAGAACAGATGGTCCTTATCTGATCACACTTAGATATGTTGGTCTAATCCTTTAATTAGCTCATTTAATCATGGCTGTCTAATCTTAGATCAGACGACCCACAAGAAAATGCGTTCCACCGCCATCCGCATCAGCATTTGGCATGACAACTTAAATAAATAATCCCGTCGCACCATGTGGAATGTGCGATGCATCAGCCGCCATGTGGCGCCGATGGTATTAGGGGTTAATTAGGTTAATTAATCCATTTTTAATGCTGAAACTTCTAAAATTTATAATTAATTGTAAAAAAATCCAAAAAAATACAAATGAGAACTCGTTTTAAAGGTATTCTAAAGGGGAATCCATTAAAATTATTATTAATTTATTTTGAATAGTAATTTCCATTTAATTAAGGTTTAATTAAAAATTTAATTAGGTTAATTACTCTCTGATTAATTATCTAATTAATTTCAAACTTTCCAGAGATGTTTAGGGGGATGACCTTTACCTCCCCTATTTTCTCGAGATTTATTGGATAATTAATTAGAAAAATCAATGGATTAAGCCTTAATTACTCTCCTATCTTAAATAATGATAATTAAGCAAATGAATAGTGGATTAATTAATTAATTGCTTAATGACCTCTCTAACAATGGAGAAACTTAGGAAATGGATTGAGACTCCTCTTCCAATCCTTTCCTTAAATCATCATCATTCCTTCTTTAAAAATTAATTAAAAAATCATTAATTAATTAACAAGGTCAATTAAAATTTATCTAAACTTTAATTAACTATTTGAAAGGATTTAGGATTATGCTTCCTTCTTTATCTCTTTCCCAAAGTCCATTTCATATTGTTGATTAAGGGAAATTAAGATTTAATTAATTAATGAACTTAATTAATTTGATTTAATCTGTATTCCTTGATTTACTCTTGGGTAGCACTTTGGGTGTTCAGTAACATAAAGAGAGTGTGTGGTGTTGATTTCTCAAACTCTTGAAATTTGAAAAATAAAATGTTTTGTATGTTGGGACACCATATAGATTCACAAGTGTACTTATTAGGGTGATCGGTGCAATAATGAGGAATGGTGTACTATCTCAAGAGATAGAAATCACCATCCTACAATGGACCTAATCACCTTATAGGGACTCCTAAGGACAATGGGTCTTCGAACGTACCATAGAGCTTTCCCCTACTTTACATGAAAAAAGTAATGTAGGGTCTATTTTAAATCGAATTTTTTAAGTTTCCTATGGAGGCAAACCCCCATAGTTAATTACATCTTAAAGAATGAGATTCCTTAAGAATACTTTTTATTAAGGTAAATGATCGTTGTCTCCAAAGATTTTGAAGATAGGACTATCAATAAATTAGTTATTTTTGGAAAATCAAGTGGGATTGATAAGGGAGTTATTATCAAAACCAAAAGGAGATGAGTAAGGGATGCTCATGATACTAGGAGACCTAGTAAGCATCCCAAACTATTCTATGGTTGGGCTTTATATTTTTAAAATTTGAAGAGGATTATATATTTGAGTTAAATTTGTATTACAAATCTAGGACTTACAATTCCACAACACGAGATCGTGGAAATGCCTAAGAGGTGAGGATTTATGCTTGTAGCCCATAAAAGGAAACAACCTCAGAACCTAAATCTACAAAGCTTTGGTGAGGGCCAAAGTATGACCTAAATCAAAGGTCAAAAATGGGTATATAGTTTACCTCCACAAGAGAGGATAAATCACCCGACTGTTGGACTTACAACCACCTGGGAGTGGCTGCCAACTAACTCCTCCTATAATTTTAAATGCATGTAGGCAAGTTTTATGCTTTGCAAGATAGCTAGGCTATTATTTATTTAGAAAGAATTCTGAGTTCTTAAACACACTCCCTAAGAGACTAGATCATGAAGGGTGTGAATAAATGAATTAATCTAATACAAATTTTGTTTAGTTTTATTTTCATTTTTGGACATTTTTATTTAACACAGACTATGGGATTTCATATGCCTAATGCATGAAAAAATTGGTTGTGGGCCAAAATCAACAAGAAGGATGTGTCTCCACCATGGCTCTCAAAGGTCAAGCCATTTTCTCTAGCAAAGGTGAAAGCCCTCCATTAGCAAGAGTGAAGCAATATATTTTTATGCATGATGTGAAACATACAACATCTAGCTAAGGGGTTTCTAAATCTTTTATTATCTTGATTTATGTCCTAGGCTTTTTAGGTGAGGTTATGAGTTATTTAATTTTAATTTTGAGTTGATTAATTGGATAGAAAATTTCTTTTTTCTAAGAGTCTAATCGCATCCAGGCTATTCAACAATCATCAAATAATTAAGAAACTAGGAAAATTATGTCATTTCTAATGTATAAGCTAACCAAACATCAAATAACTTTATAAAGCTAACACAAAAGATTAAGAGGCCGATGCACTTGGGCTCCACCACACAAACCTAAAAAGAAAAATGGGTAGTCGAGCTCTACCTTTATACAACCCAGATTATAAATGAATAATTACAATCAAAAAGGAATTCATGTTATAGGGGTCTTCATTCTTCATTTCTTCATTTCTTTATTTAGACTTGGGATGTAGTTTGCTCTAAGGCTTCACATGGTACATAATATATGGTCTTATGACCAATGTTCATCCTAATTCCCCAATAACATTCAATCCAAATCTTAATTGTAAAATTTATCTTAAAATGGTAAAGATAAATCTAACTAAACTTGCAAAATAGGGATTAGCTAAATATACCACACAACCCAAGCAATTATATGAATATTTTGGACTTAGCACCCTCACACATGAGTAACCAAGTCCACCTATCCTAGTTTGAATCATGATTAGGGGTATAAGCAACATGCACGGTAAAAGCATTTATATTTTTATTACAACACCCCTTAAGAACAATCCCCTACATAAGACATAATTAGACTAAGATCGTCCTATCATCCAGTCTACGCACATTCACCCTAATATACAGTCTAAAAATATCACATCATAAAATAAAATCAGGCATCAAACCATGCACCACCCTAACATAGAGTTAGAAATTGTGACTTAGCCTAATGTGTGTGTCATTTAAGGCTTCTGTGGCATGTCTTAGCTAGGATTTAAAGTTGGAATTTTCTAAGTGTGAAGGGTTCAACTTATAGGTTGGTTTCATTTTAAGTGATTTAGTTTATTTTTCAATTTTATTTGATGATTTGATTTGGTTTGAATGAACCTACACTTAGTTACTAAATGTTGTAAAGAGAAGAAAAGAAAAGAGAACTTCTCTTTCATCCCTACCTAAAGTAATTTTTAAGGTAGATTCATTAATGATTTTTCTTTAGTGAATATTTTATTATGTGTTTTAATTAATTCTAAGTTTAGATTTTCTCTAAATAAACCTATTCAATAAAAATGACATCTTAGGATTAATTAGGGTGAATTGCTATCACATAACACACAACCATTTAATACTTTCAACCATGTATACCATGTATATGAATAATCCTAAGCATATTTATGCATGTAATGCAAAGTTTTAGCACACTTTGATGATGAATTCTAAGAGATGTTGCTTATGAAAGTTTGGATATTCCATGAATGCATATTTTTATTATGTAGAAAAGAGAAGGATTCTTTTATCCATTAACAAAATGCACATCCACATGAATAAAAGACAAAAGTGAGTACGACGCCATTATTTTCTACACCAGGGGTCTAAGTTATAAGACTTGGTTGGGGCTACTTAAAGCCTCACAACCCCAGGATGTCCAGAAAATCTTTGAATTTGGATTGATTTGAGGATGGTTTGGCTAAGTTCAAAAATTTGACTTGAAAGGGTATATGTTGGATTTTGGTTAGATTTGGACTTAAGTTTTGTATTTAGTTTAGGTTATTTAAATTTATTTTTCATTTATATTTGTGAATATAAATGAGAATATAAATAAGTTATGAGAAAATATTTTAAGTTTGGAGTGATTTGAATTTGGTTTGGATAAGTTCAAGGATTTGACTTGAAAGGGTATAAGTTGAACTTAAGTTTGATTAGAACTTGAGTTTTGAGTTTAGTTTTGGTTATTTGAATTTATAGTTCATTTATATTTGTGAATATAAATGAGAATATAAATGGGTTATGAGAAAATCTTTTGAAATTGGAGTGATTTGGATTTGATTTGAGGTAAGTCTATTAGATGAAATCAAAAGGCTTAGGAAAGATTATGGATTTGATTTAAGATTTTAGAAAATCAATTGAGTTGAAATTGATTTAAGATTTAATGGAATTGATTTAAATTTGATGTTGATTTGAATTTGAAGTTGATTTGAATTTGAAGTTTGACTTGAATTTGAAGTAAGGATTTGGTTCAAGCTATAGGGTAGGCAAGTTCTCCTAATACCCCTAAGGCATGACCTATTCCTATAACTAACTCTTCTAAGTCTCTAGGGTTAGGTCAAGTGTTCACTTAATCACTAGAAATGTCTTAAGACTAAGGAACTCTTAGTGTTTAGAGAAGTCCTTATGCCTAGGATGAAGAAGTTGAAAGTTCACACCAAAAGTGAGGCCAATAGAGAGCTAATGAAATTATGATTAGCTCACATGTGTGAGAAAATTATAAGAGTAATTAAGTGAGCTTCTTAAGCTTAATTAATTAATAATTATTAGCTAATTGTATTAGGCCTCTTTCATTTCATAAGAGCATTGAGATTTACTTTCTATGTAGTTGTATACAATATTAGCTTATTATTATTTAATTGATTACCTTAAGGTGACATAGGAAAGGGTTAATTAAATGATTTAATCCATGCTTAACTTAATCAATCCATAAAATAAACCTAATTGCTTTTTATTGAATCAAATTAACTTACACATATGGGAATGAGATTAGGACCAAAAAACATCTTTCACATTTCATAAATTAAATCAAATATGAAATCAAAAATGGCTTTAACGAACTTTGGTTTACTTTAAATAAGCTTGTTTAATATAATTGTCCTTAGAAATTAGTTGGATTGAATGAGATTGTATGCTTGTTTTTCTTTATTTTTTGCTAATCATATTAAAATTTTGTATGCCACTTGTAGTCATGTATTCATTCCTTTCAAAAAATAATTAACTAAAAAATGATTTCTTTTATGTCAAATTAGCATGTGTTGACTTAATTAAGAATATGCGTGTCTATTATCACTATTAAATTATAAACATATTTTCAAAAGCTTCTTAATGAATAAGAATATGTGTTGTGACTTTAGTTATATATGTATAGGAAGTGCATGTGAATATAGACTTAGTGTATGAAGTGAAGTTTCTTTCTTATATTCATATATTGATTTGCATAAGTAAGAATATTAGCAGGTATATTAGTCTGGACATCCGAGGGACGCACAGCCTTAAGTAGCCCTAAGGAGGTTCTCCCTCCTTTAGTGTAATGTGCTTGATTTCATTCTTATGCTTGATTATAATTTAGATAAAACTTTAATTCATTTACACAAATAAATCAATTAAATTGAATCCAACTTTTGTATAGTTTTTATTTCTATAGTTGCTTGCACATTCACATATATATAAGAATAGTTGGTATATTAGTCTGAACATCTCGGGGACGTGCAACTTTAAGTAGCCCTAAGGAGGTTCCTACCTCACTCCCTTGGTGCGAAACAATAGCACCATACCTACTTAAATTCTTATATGTATGTGTGTGTGATACAACTAATGAATGAAAACCATAATTTAATTAAATCAACTCTACTTTTGCATGATTCTCATTCTTGTAGTTGCTTATACATCCATATGTATATAATAGCAATGGGTATATTAGTCTGGACATCCCAGGGACGCACAGCTTTAAGTAGCCCTAAGGAGGTTCCTACCTCACTACCTTGGTGCAGAAAAATGGCGATGTACTTGCTTAAAAAATTTATACATGTGAATGTGTATTTAATTAATGAATGAAAATCTCTCTTTTTATTAAAAAAGACATGCATTCATATTTTGTTCAAGTGGTTGGATTTATTAGTCATATGATTTGAAGTTCTTTTCTTATGCTTTTGTATAAGAATTTATACAAAGCTTTAAAATAATATGACAAAATAATTCAACCAAATGAAACATCATTTCTAAATATATTTGCTTTCATTCATCATTTAAGTATGTTAAAATATAAATTGCATGTATAGGTATATTTAGGACTTAATCATATCTATTCTATACATAATGGAAAGAAATGAACAAATATGTGTTATGTGATAGTAATTCATTCCAATTAATCTTAAGATGCCTTTCTTATTGAATGAGTTATTTAAAATAAACCTAAACTTAAGGTTAATTTAAAATATGTAATAAGCCATTCACTAAAGAGAATTGTTTAATTAATTAGTTTTAGATGTGACTTAGGGTTGGGCTAAGAGAGAGTGACCCTCTCTTTTCTTATCTTTATAACACTTAGTTGTTTAGTGTATGTCAAATGAAACAAAAAAAAAACACTAAATAAAATTTACAAATTAATTAAACCACTTAAAGTGAAACCACCCTTTAAATTGAACCTTTCTATACTTAGAAAATCTTAACTCTAAAGCATAGTTAGGATATACCACACAAGCCTTAATACACACACATTAGATGAAGTCACTACTCATAACTTTATGTTAGGGCAATGCATGGTTTGATGTATGTTTATTTTGTGATATATTATTGTAGACTGGATGTTATGGTGCATGCTTCATAGACTAAATGTTAGGCCATTATTAGGGTAATTATATTTTTTGCAGGATGTGCTAAAGGGTTGCTTAAAATAAATATAAATGCTCTCTTTTACAAGTTGCTTAAACCCTAAGCATAATTTAAATTAGGACATGTGGACTTGGTTACCCATGTGCAGGGTGTTGAGTCTAAATCATACATATAACTTTGGGTTATATGGTGTGCTTAGCTAACACTTATTTTGTAGGTGTAATTAGATTTACTTTTCTTATTTTTAGTGTAATTTTGCATTAGGAATTAGGATTAGTATTATGGGGGATTAGGATGAGCGAAGGCTAGAAGGCTTTGCCTTGGGAGGCCTTCATGATGCAAGCAAACCCAAATAAAGAAATGGGAAGATATAAAGAAAAAAAGATGAAGACCCCCATAACATGTAGTCATCCTTAATTGTAATTATTTTTTGTAGTTCGGGTTGTATAAGGATAGAGCTTGGCTACCCATTTTTCTTTTTGGGTTGTACGTTAGTACTCGACTGCACCAACATTTTATTCTTTTGCGTTAGCTATAAAATATTTGATATTTTGTTTAGCTTGTGCATTAGAAATTACATGCCTTTTAATAGTTTCTTTATGATTGGTGTTTGTTGTATGACCTGCATGCGATTAGGCTCTTAGAAAAAAATAAATTTTCTACCCAACTACAACTCATAATTAAATTTGTAAATAATTCATAATCTCATATAAAGCCTAGGTATTAAATCAAGATAATTAAAAGATTTAGCAACCACATAGCTGAATATTGTATGTCTAATATCATACATGTATCTTCTACCACTCTTGTAAAATGAGGGCCTCTGTTCTTGCACGCATGGTAACCGCTTGACCTATGAGAGCAACTCCTACTAATGGGGCTTCACAATCTTTTTTTGGATTTGGCCCATAACCTACTTCATCATGCAATTAGGCATACAAAATCCCTAAGCCTTTGTCAAAATGAAGTGTAAAAAAATAAATAAATAAATTTGAAAAGATTTACATTAGACTAAGTCATTACTCATACCACTCATACTCTAGTCTCTTTAGAGAGTGGGTTTAAGGACTTTAATCTCTTTCTAAATAATAACAACTTAACTATCTTGCAAAACATATGACTTGACCACATAGTTTTAAACTATAGGAAGAGTTAGTTGGTTGTCACTCTAGACGGTTGTAAGTCCGGTAGTTGGGTGGTTTACCCTCTCTTATGGAGGTAAACCATATACCCATCTTCGCTTAGATTTAGGTCGCACTTTGGTTCTTACTAAAGCTCCGTAGATTTAGGATTTGATGTAGCTATTTTCTTTGGGCTACATGCATAAATCCTCACCTCTTAGGTATTCCCACAATCTTATGTTATGGAATTATAAGCCCTAACTTTCTAATAAATTTCAACTCAAATACATAATTCTCTTCAATTTCAAACATATAAAGCTCAACCATAGGATAGATTGGAATGCTTACTAGGTTTCCTAGTATCATGAGCATTCTTTATTCATCTCCCTTTGACTTTGATAATAATTCTCTCCTTTTAATCTAACCCGATTGATTTTCCAAACATAACTAATTTATTGATAGTCTTATCTTTGAAATCTTTGAAGATAATAATTGTCTACTTTAATCGAGAGTATTCTTAAAGAACTCACATTCCTTAGCATGTAATTAACTATAGGGGCTTGCCCCCATAGGGAACTTTAGAACTCGATTTAAATAAATCCTACTTTATTCATCCATGTAAAGTAGGGGAAAAAATCTTTGGTATATTTGAAGACCCATCATGCCTTTGGAGTCCTTATTAGGTGATTAGGTCTATTGTAGGGAGGTGATTTCTATCTTTCAAGATAGTACACCATTACTTGATGTTGTACCTGATCACCTCAATCAGTACACCCTCAGATCTACGTGGTATCCCTCATACACTTAATAAAAAATAAACACCACAATGGTTCAATTTTTTTCTTCAGATAGAAATGCTACTCTAAATAAAATATTTTGTCAATGATGATTAACTCCAACAAAAGGTGCACAAACAATATTATATTTATTAAGTGGATAACTTGTATAAAAAATTATGACATTCCCAAAACAGTCGTAGCCTATCCTTGACATGCCATCACTCCAGAAAAAATTCACCAAACCATCTGACTCATCAATTTGGGCATCTCATGTAAACATTCCATTTTCTACTTACCTTTCTGTGAACAATTGTATTAATGCATTAGTATCATCATTCACAATTCTTGTTCTTCTTTCTTTTTGAATATAATTGAAAGCATATCTTTTGTAAACCCAATATTCTCCACTCATCCAACTTACTCAGTAAGATAGTTGAATGTATCAGTTGCTCTAATTTCAACCTCTATAATTGACTTTAACATAGTCGTCTTCTCTTCGTTGATGCCTTTATAAGATCTTAGAATATCCTGGTCACCCGACTTTGCTAAGGAATGATTATGACATTCTATAAATATTTTAACCTTTCAATTCCCATTTTAATCAATTAAAAATCTAATCATGGCTGGACAACCGATCCTAGTATATATTTTCTTAAATTTGATTAAGCAGTTTAGATTGAAACCTTTTTTTAAACCTGCTTTTGCACATAAGAAATCTTTTGATTTCAAATTCTTCGAGTTTAGCCAATAACTAGCATGATCCTTCCGAACACTAAATCTTGTTTGATGTGCATAATCACAATAGAGTTCATATGCCTCCTTTCATTGTGAACAATAATGCCAAGGAGTTTGCCTACAATTGATTCATGAGACATAACAGTTTCACCATTGCACTGATGTTTTACCTCATTCACATGCACACATACACACACGCATGTATTATGAAAAAGTATATAACATGTATAACTATGTGCCCAAATCCTCTTGGAAAATGCCCAAAATATTTTATAATATCATATGGATTCATAATTAGAAGGTACATAGTGCTTTAAAATTAAAAAAAGTGAGTACACTTTAGAATGTATAAATTATACTCCTAAAAAATAGATAGAAAATAGCCTAAATTCTCTTGAAAAGAACTCAAAACAACTTATAATACCATTTAGATCCACAATTGAAAATCTCCTATCATTTAATTTTTTTTTTAAAAAAGGAGTACACTCTAGAGTGTACATATTGTACACTTAGAAAGATGAACCAAAATTACCCAAATCCTCTTGGAAAGTACCAAAATAGTTTATAATATCATATGGATCCATAATTGGAAGGCACACAGTGCTTTCAAATTTTTTTAAAAAAAAGTAGTACACTCTAGTGCGTACAGATTTTACTCTTGAAAATAAATATAAAACAACCCAAATCCTCTTGGAAAGAACTCAAAACAGCTTACAATACCATTTAGATTCATAATTGGAAGTCTCACAATGCTTTAAAATTAAAAGAAAAGGAGTACACTCTAGAATGCGTAGATTGTACATTTGAAAAAATGAACCAAAATTACTCAAACCCTCTTGGAAAGAAGTCAAAACTGCTTATAATATCATTTAGATCCATAATTGAAAGTCTCATAGTACTTTAAAATTTAAAAAAAGGAGTACACTCTAGAGTGTACATATTGTACACTTAGAAAAATGAGCCAAAATTACCCAAATCTTCTTGCAAATCACCCAAAATAATTTATAATATTATATAGATTCATAATTGGAAGGTACACAATGCTTTAACAAAAATTTTAAAAAAAGAAGAAGTACACTCTATAATGTACATATTGTGTTATTGCAAAACAGCCCAAATCCTCTTGGAAAGAACATAAAAGAGCTTATAATACCATTTAGATTTATTATTGGGAAGTACATAATGCTTTATATATGAAAAAAAAATGGAGTACACTTCAAAGTATACAGATTGTACTCTTGAAAATCTATAGCAGAACTATCCAAATCTCTCAAAAAGAACTCAAAACAGTTTATAATATCATTTAGATTCATATTTAGAAGAGCACAAAAAAAGGAGTACATTCCAGAATGTACATATTATACTACTGAAAAATTGCAGCAAAATTATTGAAATCATCTTAGAAAGTACTCAAAATAGTGTAGAAAATTTATATTTCTGATATGGCTCTCAAAATACCACTAGTCAAAGCACAAATCTTGATGTCAAAGTTTATATGATTTTGAGTCAAAACCGATCGAGATCAAGCACTTAAAATATCATTGAAATCTTTGGGACATCAATTAAATCCCAAAACAGCTCTCAAATATGGAGTGTTTATAGTCAAATCGAGCGTCTCGACGAGCCGAATCTAACGAGCCTAAGATCTCATAATTCCGACTTCTTTTGGGCATCGAAATGCTCAAAATACATCAAATAATCGAAGGAATCATCCTGAGCCGTCCGATCGAGGGGAGTGGTATGGGCTTTACATGAATTTACAAGAGTGCCCCTCCTCCCATCTATAAATAGGCCTTCATACCTCACACCAAAGGGAGGGCCAAGTGAAGAAGAAGAGGAGCTGAAGCAAGGAAGAAGAGGAGGAGCCACCGACGGTCGCCACCACCACGCCACCGCCACACCGCCCAAGCAAGGAAGAAAAGGAAGAGTCCAAGCAAGAAAAGGAAGAGTCCAAGGAAGAAGAGGAAGAGTCCGAGCAAGAAAGCAGAAGAAGAGTCCAAGCAAGGAAGAAGAGGAAGAGTCCGAGCAAGGAAGAAGAGGAAGAGTCCGAGCAAGGAAGCAGAGGAAGAGTCCAAGCAAGGAAGAAAAGGAAGAGTCCGAGCGAGGAAGAAGAGGAAAAGCCCAAGTGAGGAGGAAGAGATAGCTCTGAAGCTTGAAGATCCTCCAAGCAAGATCGACTCCGCGGCCATCAACCACCACCGCCACCGCCGGCATTACTAGTACCTGGAAGATCCTCCAAGCAAGATCACACCCCAAGCAAGATCACACCCCAAGCAAGATCGCACTCCCGCTCGGCGGCCATCAACCACCGCCACCGGCCACCGTCGTCACTAATTGTACCCTGTGAAGATCCTCCAAGCAAGATCACACCAGAAGATCGCACTCCGCCGGGCCATCAACCACCGCCACCGCCACCGCCGCCACTAATTGTACTGTATTCCCACCGAAGTTACCGCATCTCCACCATCGCACAATTATAACTGATCATTGTTACATAGTTGTTATTCCTCTCATATGCAATTTTGTAATCCTTATCGAAGACTTTGTACTCAAATGATACATAGTGGAAGCTTTTATCAGGCTGGTTTTTCCCCTTTTCGAGGTTTTCCACGTTAAAATTGAGCGTCTCCGTTTCTCTTAATTACGTGTGTGTCCGGACTAATTGACAAGGCTATGAACTTTCACTCTACACATGGTTTTCCAAAGACGAATGCTTTTGCCTGTGGATGAAAACCCTTCAACCACATGAACATCCACATTACTATAAGTACAACACTCACAACGGAGCCTCCCGCCTAACTCGCCATTCTCAAAACCCATCCTCAACCAAGGACGCCAAGTTTTTGCCTCACTCCCCCCTGATAGGCATGACCTTGTTGAGGGCGGAACGGGAATCTCCCTGAACCAAGGATGCCAAGTTTTTGCCTCACTCCCCCCTGATAGGCATGACCTTGTTGAGGGCAGAACGGGAATCTCTTTGGAAGATCGTGTCTGTCGAATGGAGGAGTCTCAAAATAAGATGATCCAGCTTTATGACTACAATACCGCTACTACGGCAAACATATCTCCCCAAGATCGGTCGTCTGAGGAGGTCAAAACGCTAATCCTCCGACACGGAGTTCCTCATGGAGACCGTAACGCTAATCTCCTTGACACTAGTTCCACTCATCCATCGCGCCAACCGTTACTAATCCATCGATCGTTGTTGAGCCACACATGCTCATCTAATCCCGCCGTCATGACATTCGTGCGTAAGTATGCTTAATACAAGATGAATTTCACCTTCAAGATAGAAATCATCTTCACCCACACCGCTTATGAGGAGTCCTCACCTTTAGTGAAGCCATTCTTCAACGCCCAATTCTGTAGTTTTAAGCTTCCAGCATTGATTCCTATGATGCAACGACCACCTAACACATCGACCATTACAGGACTATCATGCATATCCAACGAGCTCCTGACACACTGCTTTGTCAGGTCTTTCCCGTTACTCTCAAAGGGCAAGCTCGCACTTGGTTTTACTCCCTTCCAAGGGGATCTATCCGCACCTTTGAAAAACTCGCCAAAGTTTTTGTGGAACAGTTCATTGCAAACCGGAGAATCATTAAAGATTCCTCCTATCTCTCCGGCATTCGCCAGAATGAGGGTGAATCACTTAAAGAATACTTTCAGAGATTCTCCTTAGAAGCTCGCCAAATACCTGGGATAAACCTTGAATTATTAAGAGGAGTTTTCCTTGGAGGGCTCCGTCTAGGGCCTTTTTATTCATCACTAATGCGAGACACAGTCTCATGACTTAGTTCATCGTGGAAGCACAAATCCGCCGATGAAGCTATTCATGCCCATCGCAAACAATTTGAATAATCTGTAGGGAAACGTAAGAGCATCCCATAAAATGCGGACCGACAGTCAAAAAAAAAAAAAACCTCAGCGTGATCTCCCTCCACGACCTCCATATCAATCGACTCAAACGAACATGCCTCCAACTGGGGGGCAACTCTTAATCTCAAAAGATAAGCAAGTCAGCAACACCAATGAAAAGGCAAAGATCAATAGTCAACTCTAGCTACAAGCTCATACAAATATTCGACTTTCCATATCGTTAACGCCAGGTAAACACTGACTAACAACCCAGATAGGTCAAAACGCCCTTGGTGGACTTCCAACACTTTTCATACGGGTTAACGCCATCGGTAAAACTTCGACTAACAACCCAGATAGGTCAAACGTCCTTGGTGGACTCCGACCTCTTCCATACGTTAACGCCATCGGTAAAAGCTCGACAAACAACCCGGAAAGGTCAAACGCCCTTGTGGACTTCGCGATCTCTTCCAAGCGGCACGTCATCGAGCAAAAGCTCGAAACAACCTGTGAAAGGTCAAAGGTCCTTGGTGGACTTCACGCCTCTTCCATGTTAACGCCATCGGTAACACCGACAAACAACCCTGATAGGTCAAAACTTTATACCTACCCACCACGTTAACGCCAACGGGTAACACTGACAAACAACCTGATAATAAATATCCTCGCGATTCAAATCAACCTTTTCCACTGTTAACATCGCCGTAAAAATCTCATCGACCATCGTTGCCGACTACGAGCGCCGCTACTCATCGACCATCGCCGCTAATTGCTACCGCTGACCACTTTGCGCCGACATCGGTAATCTTTGTGGTCATCTCGCTGATTACTGCCGCCGGCTACGCCGCAACCATCGCTGAATCTCCGGCGGTATTATCTCGGCAGAATCGTTTGGTTACATTATCGTTGCATTATCCTCAGAACTACTGACGCTGGCCGCCATTGCTGATAACTGTTGCTGACTATCAGTTGCATCGCTACTATCGCTGATAATCTCCGTATTATCTCCGTGAATCGCTACCACTATCGTTGCTATCTCGGCTGATTACTAGTTATTGCCACTTTGACTACTGTTGCATTTGCGCTGACACCCGCTGCCGCTATCGCCGGTAATCTTTTGGTATCCCGCTGACTACTATCGCGGTCACCGACCATCACTGATAATCTCCGGCGGTCATCTCGGTGAACTTTTGTACCACTATCGCTGGCTATCCCCAGAACTACGACGCTGGCCGACTGCTGACAACTGTTGCTGATTATCAGAATGCCATCGCTGAATTATCAGATAATCTCCGCTGGTCATCTCCGGCAACCTTTCCGGTTACCACCATCGTTGCCGGATCTCGCTGATTACTAACGCTGGCTGCCACCATCGACTACCGTTGCTGCCACACCACCTCGGCCGCTAACCAATGAATGGCTACCGCCGCTGACTACTGTGTTTGCCATCGCTGACTACCGCTGACCACGCTGGCCGCTAACTAATATTGGTCACCGCTGCTGACTACTGCGTTTGCCATCGCATCGACATCGCCGGTGAATCGCTGACCACCCGCTGGCCGCTAACCATCAGTTTGCCATCGCTGCTGACTACTGTTGCCGGACACGCTGCTGACATCGCCGCAATCCGCCGGTTACCACTATCTTACCGGCTATCTCTGCCATTAACGCTGGCCGCACTGCTGACTACTGCTGCTACCGCTGCCGCTGACCAACCCTGCTACCGCCAACCAATGAAGCCGGTTGCTGCGACTATCGTTGCCGGCATCGCTGCCACCATCGCCATAATCTTCGCCGATCATCACCATTGTCGCCGGTCATCCGCTGACTACCGACGCCATTCGCCACATTAATTACTCGAGATTCAATTCAACCTCTTCCATACGGTTAACGCCATCGGTAAAACTCGACTAACAACCTGTGAAAGGTCAAACGTCCTTGGTGGACTCTGCGATCTTTCCATAGCAGCATGCCATCGAGCAAAGCTCGAAACAACCTGTGAAAGGTCAAACGTCCGGGACTTCTGCGATCTCTTTACGTGTTAACGCCATCGAAAACACGATAAACAACCTCGATAGGTCAAAACTTTGTACCTACTCCAGTTAACGCCATCGGCAACACTCGACAAACAACCTCGGATAGGTCAAAGATCTCCGTCGTGTCGACTACCATCGCCGACCACCCCGCCGCCGACTACCATCGCCACCACTCGGCCGCTAACCATCGTAGCTGCCACCGCACCGACTACTGCCGGACATCGCCGCCACTATCGCCAATCTCCGCCGGTACCACCATCGCCGCTGGTTATCTCGCCACCACTGTAAGTCACCATTGCGGTGCGTTAGTCCCATCGTTGAGCATCGCCAACTCGCTCTCCGGATCGCTTTAACCCGCCAACCCGGACGGTCCGACGAGGTAAACTAACCACAACGATACCGGGCCTTGATCGCCTTCAACCGGACGGTCCGACGCGTCGGTAAACCGGAACCACGACGATAGTTGACGTTTTCTAACCGACGATCCGACAGACCAAGAACCGAACGAGGTCGGAACGGAACCACGACGCATCGTGGGCCTTGATCGCCTCCTAACCCGTGACGATGGACGGACCGCGAATCGGACGAGGTAAACCGGAACCACGACGCATCGTGGCCTGATCGCTTAACCCGGACGATCCGACGGGACGAACCGACGAGGCGGAACCGGAACCACGACGCATCGCGGCCTGATCGCTTCTAACCCGTGACGATCCGACGGGACCAAGAAACGGACGAGGTCGGAAACCGGTCCACGACGCATGGGCCTTGACGCTAACCGACGATCCGACGGGCGCGAACCGAGTCGGAAACCGGAACCACGACGTATCAGGCCTTTGATCGCCTAACCTGAGACGATCCGACGGACCGAATCGGACGAGTCGGAAGGGAACCACGACGCATCGGCCTTGATCGCTTCTAACCCGAAGATCCGACGGGACGAACCGGACGAGGTCGGGAAACCGGAACCACGACGCATCGCCTTGATCGCCCTAACCTGACGATCCGACGGACCAAGAAACCGATGAGGCGAAAAATCGGAACCACGACGCATCGCGGGCCTTGATCGCTTCCTAACCCGTGACGGTCCGAATGAGCCGCGAAACCAGACGAGGTGGTGAACCGGAACCATGACGCATCGCGCCTGACGCTCGACGCTCTTGACGCCTCCAAAGGACCTCACTCAAGAAGAAAGGGAAAGGGAAAGGTGTGCCTCTCCTCCTACCCAGTGATTTATAGCCCAGGGGCAAAAGGTAAAACCTCTCAAAAAACGGCTCAAAAATGGCACAAAATGGCTCAAAAATGGCACAAAACGGCTCACAAAATGGCTCAAAAATGGCACAAAATGGCTCAAAAAACGGCTAAAAATCCCTAAAAAAAATGGCTCAAAACTGGCCGATGCAAGGCCTTGCATGGCGCTGCCGCGTTCGCGGATCAAGAATTCAAGAAGCAGACGTGGCGCTGGCGAAGACGCCATGACGCAGACGCTACAAGACAGCGCGACGCAGCTGGCTCTCCCGCCTGCTCGCTGTGAGGTGTCCGATGACCGTCATGACTAACGTCACGACCCGGACGTCAGGTGATCCAACATCGCCTCACCCAAACCGACCAACCAACCAACCCGCGACATGAATCGACCATGAACGGCGCATTGCGCTGACGTCATGGCACAGCCTGCAGCCGGGCCGACGGCCGCTACCAAGACGCCCACGGCGGTCCCGAATGTCTAAAACTTCCGTGAGTATCCAAATAGATCTGTAACCTCAAAATTTCATTCCTACGGCTACACATCTACTTCCATAATCATAATTTTGTATTTTAATGATTTATTTTCTCAAAATGTATGATTCATGGTCCCGCACGTTTCGTTGAAGAATTCGTTATTTTTGAGCATTAAGATATATTTTGGATGATTGCTAATGTCATCCAAAAATAGGGGCAACCGATATGGCTCTCAAAATACCACTAAATAAAGCACAAATCCGTGCATATGATTTTGAGTCAAACCGATCGAGATCAAGCACTTAAAATATCATTGAAATCTTTGGAACATCAATTAAATCCCAAAACTCTCTCAAATATGGAGTGTTTATAATAAATCGAGCGCCTCGACGAGCGAATCTAACGAGCCTAAGATCTCATAATTCGACTTCATTTGGGCATCGAAATGCTCAAAATACATCAAATAATTGGGAATCATCCAGCCGTCCGATCGAGGGAGTGGTACGCTTTACATGAATTTAAAGAGTGCCCTCCTCCCATCTATAAATAGCCATACCTCACACCAAAGGGAGGGCCAAGTGAAGAAGAAGAGTCAAGAAAGGACGAAGAGGAGGAGCCACCGCCGACGGCCAACCACCACCGCCGCCACCACACCGCAAGGAAGAAAAGGAAGAGTCCAAGCAAGGAAGAAAAGGAAGAGTCCAAGCAAGAAGAAGAGGAAGAAGAAAAGCAAAAGAAGAGTCTAAGGGAAGAAGAGGAAGAGTCAAAGGAAGAAGAGGAAGAGTCCGAAGCAAGTGCAGGAAGAGTCCAAGCAAGGAAGAAAAGGAAGAGTCCGAAAAGAAGAAGAGGAAAAGCCTGCGAGGAGGAAGAGATAGCTCTGAAGCTTGAAGATCCTCCAAGCAAGATCGCACTCCCGCTCGGCGGCCATCAACCACCGCCACCGGCCACCGTCGTCACTAATTGTACCCTGTGAAGATCCTCCAAGCAAGATCGCACTCCCGCTCAGCGGCCATCAACCACCGCCACCGGCCACCGTCGTCATTAATTGTACCCTGTGAAGATCCTCCAAGCAAGATCGCACTCCCGCTCGGCGGCCATCAACCACCGCCACCGGCCACCATCGCCACTAATTGTACCAGATTCCCACCTAGTTACCTCGATCTCCACCATCAAGAATTATAACTCGATCATTGTTACATATATTCCTCTCTCATATGCAATTTTGTAATCTCGTTATCGGAAGACTTTGTACTCAAAAGATACATAGTGGAAGCTTTTATCGCAGCCCGTGGTTTTTCCCCTCTTTCGAGGTTTTCCACGTTAAAATTATGGAGCGCCTCGCTCTCTTTAATTACTACTGCGCTAATGGATAATTGCTAAACCACTTTCTACCGGACGGTTTTCCAAAGACGCAACAATTTCAAAAAGGATTTCAAAGAAGATCACTAAGTAGTGTTTTAAAATAACTATATATATACAATAGCGTATAAAATTTATCGATATATTCATATTTATGACATCATCTGCTAAATTAGTCTTCATATATATATAACTGTATATGAAGCCTACCACTTCTTCAGTCCATTTGAATGAAAGTTTAAATATACTTCTTCTTTATTTGAGTGTCATAAATACATTTATATATTGATTTTAAATTTTTTCTGAAAATAACATCTAATCATGCTCAAAAATGATGTGCAATACAATCTCATTATCTTAATCATGAGATGAAAGTCAAAAATTAAGATTTTAAATTTAGACATGTGTACAAATCTGATTTTAATCCACACGTAATATTTTCTCACTCCATCGAGCGGTTCTTATTTCCACTACAAAAGTCCGTCGTCTCCTTCGCGAGGAGCTGACGGCCTTACTTGTAAGCCAGGGTTGCATTGGCCTTCCTGCCATTCTAGTTACCAAAATCCATTTGTTCCCGTAGCCGGCCTTACATCTGTTCTTCAAATGGGCAAGGATATTTTCTACCACTGGTCAAGTAATCAGATCCGGCTGAACCTTGCCGTAAGTTGCGCCGGCCAAATTTACAGCCTACAAAATGGTACTTTTTCCTGATCTCACCAGCAATCTATGTCTTTCTGCGAAACTTATGGAGATAAATATTTGATTTCAACTTTTGCTTCCTTCCTACTGGAAAGCTTTTCCGTTTAGTTCCGTGCGTATTTTTATTTCACTAGGGCGGTCAACGTCCTCCGCCTCTCGGGCGCCGTGGCGCTAGTTCTCGCCTCCTTGACCTCCGATTTACGCTTCCTTTGTTGCGTTTAGGGCTGCGAAGACGCACACTTCTGCCTTGGCTCGAGAAGAGTTCGGCGGAAGGTTTTAGACTTCGTCGCTGTTAAGATCTACCAACTTCGTTTTGATTTATCGTGGTTTTTGGGTGAATGGATTTTAAAGGGGAACCGCCACGTCTCCTTGTGCTTTACGCTTCCCATACTGGAAATGCCATGGATGTGGCAGATCGCGTGGGAAGGGAGGCGGACGCGGTGGCTGTCATTCCGTTGATGTGTTGTCGATGGATGCATTCGATGCGAGCTTTTTACCCAAAGAGCGAATTGTCATATTTGTCGTGTCAACCACCGGACAGGGAGAGAACCCGGATTCAATGCAGGTTTTCTGGAAGTTTCTGCTGCAGACGAATTTGAGTCATGGCTGGTTGGATGGTTTGAATTATGCAGTTTTTGGACTTGGAGATTCTGGTTACCAAAAGTACAATTTTACTGCAAAGAAGTTGGATAAAAGGATTATGGATCTTGGGGCAAAACCTATCATAAAGAGAGGCTTAGGAGATCATCAACATCCATCCGGGTACTAAGGTTCCCGCGATCCTTGGTTGTTGTCATTGTGGAACAAGCTGAATCACATGAATTCTGTATTTTTACCAAGAATTTCAGATATATTTGATGCCAGTAGGAGAACTTTAGATCATTGTAAATATCAAGTTACTTATCATAGTTCTAACGAGTTGCAGTCAGATTTTTCATCATTTTTAGGCTTTCATAGTTTTGAGAAGATGGTTGAGACTGCTCGTTCAATTTATCCTGCAGCATTACATTGCAGTGGTGATCATATGCGACGTTGTTCTCTACGAATGGTGACAAATAAGCAGCTGACTAAAGGTGACCCCAGTAGAGATGTGCGTCATTTTGAATTCGAATTTCTTTCATCTAGATATGAGTATCAAGTGGGTGATGTGCTTGAAATTCTCCCAAGACAGAATCCTATGGCTATTGATGCATTTATAAAACGTTGTAACCTTGATCTAAATTGTTACATCACTGTACAGGCTAAAACAAATAACAAATGGTCTTTTCGGTCTCAAGTTAATGGCTCCATGAAAATGAACCCAATCAAATTGAAAACTTTTGTGTCTTTGACAATGGATATTGCCTGCGCTTCTCCTGGATGTTATTTCATTGAGGACATGAGTTTTTATGCAACAGCTGAGCATGAAAAGGAAAGACTACAGAATTTTGCTTCTTCATAAGGGAGAGATGATCTCTATCAATACAATCAGAAGGAGAGGAGAACTATCTTAGAGGTATTAGAGGACTTCCCCTCTATCCAAGAGCCATTTGAATGGTTAGTGCAACTGGTTCCTCCTTTAAGAATGCGGAAATTTTCAATATCTTCTTCTCCTTTGGCTCATCCTAAACAAGTACATTTAACTGTGAGTGTAGTATCCTAGACAACTCCATACAAGAGAAAACGACATGGTCTTTGCTCATCATGGCTGGCCGGAATAGACCCTCATGATAATAGAGAAATCTATATACCTACTTGGATCCATAATGGTTCTATCCCTTCTCCTCCTCCATCTCTTCCTCTTATTCTCATAGGGTCAGGAACAGGGTGTGCTCCTTTTCATGCATTCATTGAGGAACGAGCGATGCAATGTGAGGGTTGTCCGATAGCTCCTATTCTTTTTTTCTTTGGTTGTAGGAATCAGGAAAACGATTTCCTTTACAAGGAGTTTTGGTTATCTGACGCACAAAAACAAGGTGTGCTATCAACAAAAAAAGGTGGGGGTTTCTTAGTTGCTTTTTCAAGAGACCAACCAAGAAAGATCTATGTGCAGCATAAGATGAAGGAAGTGAATAGAAGGATTTGGAGCATGCGAGTTCGAGTCGCAATTTACTTGGGTTCATCAACAAAATGCCGCCTAATGTAGCATCTACCCTGGAAGAAATTATAGCGGAAGAAAGCGGTGCTTCAATGGAGTCAGCAACTAGGTGGCTCAAGATTTAAGAGAGGGCTGGCAGATTCCATGTTGAAACGTGGTCATGATTGTATAAATTATACTTCCCTAGGAATTATTTTCTCGTTCTACTGTTCCCAATTTCTGTTTCTAGTAGCATGAGAGGGCCTAAACATAGACCATTGTACTACACGATAGGCAAGCATATCTAGACGCATCCAGGGTATCTCATGGTATCCATTTGTTGGTGAATTATATTCATATCAGCTGATAGTTATATGTTAGTAGACTATCCTTTTTTTCTCCTGGCACTCAATTATGTTTTAAAGTTTAGGCTATGGCTCTTTTGCTCTATGTTTCTTCATAATTCATTTTATGGGCCTATTGTAGCTTGAAAGTTGGTGCACACGTAGCTTTATGTGTGGAGAGCCTATTGTAGATTGAAAGTTGTCTAACAATATTCTTAATCATTTTAATAAATCCAATATGATCCAAAATTTAAAATTAGGGTTTTTTAAATTTTTTACCTATTTAATTTTTTCTTTACATTTTTTTTTTTTTTTTTGTGTTGTATTCAAGTTGACCTAAGTAGCTTGAAATGAACTTAAAGTTGATATGATTACTATTTGTATTGAAAAGCTATAAATACATTGATAAACTAGAAATACATATGAGGTATATTCAAGTTTATTGGTCATATTGATTTAAAAAATTTGCATGATTTATATAATAAACAGGTTAAACGGGTTGAGTTGTAGTTAGGCAAGTTTGAGTTAAGTTGAATTTAGGTCAAACCTTTGGACTCATAATAATTAGGTCAAGTTTAAGTCAAGTAGATTTAGAACAAGTTAGTTTGAGGTTAGATCAAAACTTCACCCTTCAACTCAAATTGACAACTTTGAAATAAATTGGGGGCAATATGCATCTATGTATAAGTTTTCATGGAAAACTTTTTCAACTTTTGTGCTTAATTGTATACAATTTTTTAAACTTAATGGCTCGTGTGTAATTTTGTTCTTTGTCAAATTATTTCATTTTGGATGTAATACACAATTATGTACACGTGTTTTATGATAGTTGTTTTGTTTTTGGTGTTGTGTTTAGTTATGTACGACACTCCAAACTCAAATTAAATATTGTATATATCTCTGTACAAGTTTTTCATTCTTATTGTTGTACACTAGTGTGCAATCTTATAATCTCAAAAGGTTGCACGCCTTTGCATTTTATTTTTTAGTTAGTTATTTCATTATTAGTTCACTAAAAGTACGATAACCTTTAATCTTAAAGTAAGTTGTACTTAACCATGTAAAAGCATTTTATGATAAGTTATGTACTTAAAAGGATTGGACATAATTATGTATATATATTTGATTGAAAGTTATTTCATTGTTGGTATCATGTAGGTTGTATACAATCCTCTAAATTCGAAGGACTATTCCTAATTGTGTACTAGTATTTTATGACATATTATTTCATTTTAGATGCTAGGCACAACCCTATTCACACATAGTAAGTTTTGTACATAGTATTTTTCGACACATTGATTCATTCTATGTATAAGACATAATTATTTACAACTCTTTAAACTCAAAATAAAAGTTGCACACAACTTTGTACAAATTTTTATGCGAATTTATTTCATTATTTGTATTACACACAATCATGTATTACTCTCCAAACTTATTTTAGAATTTATATAATTGTATACATATATTTTATGGCAAAATATTTCATTGTAAGTGTTGGACACAGTTATATGTTGACCATTACACCCATATTTTTAGTTATACATAATTATGTACATGTTTTATGAAAATTATTTCATTATCAATGTTATGCATGACGGTATACAATCCTCTGAACTCAAAATAAGGTTGTACATAGTTGTGTGTAGAGTTGTACTTTATTGGAGTTCATTGAAATATTGAAGCAGCTTGACATTTAGGCTTGTGAGCTAAGAATTTTTTTTAAGTTCGACCCTTACCTCAAACTTATTAAATTGGAACTTTATGTTCAAGCTCAATCATCGGACTTGCTGAGCTTGAGATATTTATGTACATTTATCACTTTGAGCTTATTGAATCAACAAAATAGTTCGACTTTTAGTTTTGTGAGCTAAGAATTTTTTGCTAGTTCAATCTTTAGGCATATCTTATTTGAGTTGTTAGCTCAATACTTGGACTTGTAATCTTAAAATTTATATGTTGATTCAGATTCTAGTGTCACTTAGTTATTAAAAACAAGTTAACCTTTAGGCTCTGGAGCTAAAGAGCCATTGTTATGAGTAATTTTATTTTGTTATAAATATGAGTTGCCGCTTAACTTCCATAATTTTGATGGTGAAATTAAGTTTGAATTTTTTGAATAAGATTTATATAAAATTACGTATTTTGAAAAAAAATTTGATATAATCCTTATTTACTCTTTTGATATTTAGGATGATCATAGTTTAAGCACTTAAGTTCTTTAAGCTAGCAATGTTAATAACAAATTTTGGCTTTATGTTTGATTAGTTCACATAATGGCTTAACCAACAATATATAATACTTTTTGAGTTTGTAGTCATGTATAAGACATATAGGCCTTACAACTTTCATATTAGTAAGTTGTTAGGCCACTCTTATGCATTTTCAATGATGAAGGGACCTTCTCGGTTCAGGTTAAAATTCTCACCAATACTTTGATGGGGAGTTATAGGTTTTCAATGATGTCAATTAGTTTACTCATTTTGAAGTTTCTTGTATTGATTATATGATAATAAGATCTAGTCATCTTTGCCGTGTGATTTTCCAAATTTTGATGAGTTTGAATTTATATTTTATCTAGGGCTTTAAGTTCAGTAAACCTTAGACATTCATTTTTTTATTAAGGTAGCTTGACATTAAGAGGGAGCAGGGAGTATTGCCTATCTTCCAAACACAAGCAATTTTAGAGTGGCTTTTGTTACAATTTGATATGTGGTGTGAGGCTTTTAAAGCTTATGTTAGTTTGACATGTCATTCTGTCTTTTTATTTTTTTTGGGAGAGGGTCTTCTCTAGTAGTTGTATCAAAGTATTGTTGATTATCTCTGCGAAATACTTGATTTTTGGGTTATATATTGAGGAATAGTGTGAATCTTATATCGCTTAATGATTTAGTAAATTTTAGCTCTAATGAGATTGTGCCACTATCACATATAATTCATAGTACCTTAAATCTAAAACAACATGATCTCATAAGAATATCATTTTTTCCTTAACACTCACTCAAAAAAATACGATTGGTGTGGGGACAAATCGATGCATTGGGGAAGAAGGTAGATCTAGAGGATTATGGCGCATTCTAACTCTCAAATTACTAAGATGCTGCTCTAGGAAGCAATATGTTAGATAGTCAATATAAATTGTGATGTAATACCAACACAATGGTCAAGAACAAGATCACGAACTAAGGCACTATATTAATAGTTGGATTCATCGCGTGCACAACTCTTATGCAAGAGCATGAGTTGACCACTCTCTCTCAAAGTCAAATTGCAATAAATGGAAATTTTAAATTGAATCTTTTGATATTAAGGTCAACCTCACCATGCAAAGAATAAAGGATATTGAAAGATTTCATGCTCTATCAACTACTTTATCTTCCTATTTTGACTAAGCCAACAAAATCTCATCTTTATGGAAGTATTTTTGTATTTTTTTTTTTTGTTATTTTCATTATTATTGCATTATGACAAGTTATCAATCTAAACATTAATGTTTTATTGGCTTCAAGGGCTATATTATATATAAGCCTTGGGTAGCTATAGGTAGAAGCCTATAAATATTTCCATGCTTTGTATTTAATTATTGAATAAAATTATGTATTTGATTGAACAAATATTGCATGTAAAGATATGGTGGCTTCTTTGCTCTTTGGTGGAATATGGTAATTAATCCTTATTTGCTTAGAAAAAACACTATCCCCCCATCTTCGAGATTAAGATTCATTTTTCATGAGGTAGATTAAGTTTAATTTAACAAGAATGCCATAGTTTTTTATAGGTGCAAGTCCTTGTAATTAATTAACTCTCTTGCTTGTAGGAAATTACTCTCAATCAAGGACTAGAACATGATTTCATACCTAGGTTCAAAGCCAACGGATTTTATTAAAAGGGGATGCTTGGAGGAATGGAGATGAAGATCAAAATCTCATGGTTTTGTCGCTCTAGAAATATCATTGGTGATTATATTGTAATATCCAATAAATCGATTAGCAACTATGGGATATATGGATTTTTGTTATTTTTAATTACAATTAATTTAGTAAGATTAGTAGCATGATATTGACTTAGAATATAAATAGTGTTGGGGCTCATATGCATTTGAAGACCTAAATTTAACTAGAATGATGAGGCTTACTTCTCTATTTGACTTATATGAATTTTTATTATTTTTAATTATAAAGCATGATATTGACTTAGAATATAAATAGTGTTGGGGATCATGCATTTGAAGACCCAAATTTAACTAGAATGATGAGGCTTACAGCTCTATTTGACTTATATGAATTTTTGTTATTTTTAATTATAATTAATTTAGCAGGCTTAGTAGCATGATATTGACTTAGAATATAAATTGTATTGGGAAGCTCATATATTCATTGAAGACCCAAATTTAATTGGATTGATGAGGCTTACAGCTCTATTTGTAAGTCTCCCAAAATATTGGTTCTTACAATCTTGCCTTGCTGGCAAAGCTACCAGAAAGGTGAGTCTTATGATCTTTCCCTCTAGGCAAGGCGATCTAATGCTAAAATTTAAATTTTTTTGAAGTGAGGCTTATGTTCATAGAAAACCTATGTATGTCTAGCTTTGCATGGTCTTTCCAAACTTCAATAGGAGTATCAAATTTAATAACATGATATGTTAAAAATATTAAATACGTTTGGCTTATCACTATGGGCTTAAGTGCATGTGATATTAAAATATGGGTCTGATGACTTGATGTTATAGGCAAGATGACTTGATGATGACAACTCACCAGTTGGATCAATTGGGAGTTAGCTTGGTTGAACTCTGATCCTTGATTTGTAAGTTTGATTTATCAAGTTGACAACACTAAATTTGTCATTTATTTAACAAGTCTACAATACTAAATTTGTCATTTTCAAAAAGTTACATGTGGTTCTTCCTTGGACTTCATTGTTAACTACTGAAATGGACTTAAGAGTGGCAAATAATGAATATCAGTTTTTATTGTTTCTCTTGGAATTCTTAATACTCGTGCCTTAAAATTCTTATTTCTTGCACAACCCCCGAAATTGATCTAATTGTCAATTGATACTTGCAGGTATACCATTCAAGTTTTCTTGATGAGACGGGTATAACCAAAGCCTGTGGATGCCCTCTTCTCCCACTAAAACTCACATCAAGGGCGCCTCCTCGATCTAGGTTTCTATCCAAATATATCTTCCTAGTGAATTTTTCTCTCATATTCTATTTATTAATCATCAACATTCACTTTTTTTTTTTTTACAAGATTGATATTGTTGATGAATCAATATCCTTCTTCGAGCTAATGTCTTCAGAACTTTGACGAAGGCCGCAGATAAGTCGCTAATATACCTTTTACATTAATGTGGCAAAAAACTTGAAGGTTGCGTAACATTGGCAAGTGGGAACCAAAGCAATCATTAACTGGTCTTGAAAATGTTCCAAAGACGGAGAACAAGGCTTTCCTTTTCCTGGACTCTTTACTCTTCCACAATCTCAACAAGAAGCGGCATACTTTACATACTTTTCTTTTGACAATTTATTGTTTTTACCTTTCAATATTGATATAAAAAATGAACATTTTTATTGATTAATATATATTTTACTTATGCAAAGATTGATGTCATTATTCTTGATAATATAGATTTTTCGTGAATTATCCAAGCATAAGGGAGGAGGCAAGTGGTAGACCGCTAGTTGTGCTTACTGTCTAATGGTACCCCTAACAAATGGTGGCTAGCTTTACAAAGAGGAAGTTTGTGAACATTGTTGTTACTTGAGGAGTTGGCTTAAAGCTTTATTGCTGTTATGGAGGGAATGAGGTGAAATGAAGAATTAACTACACTTAAACAACCATCAAATTGACCAAAAGTGCCCTGAATGAGGTTGGGCTGATTTATCTTCTTAATTTTGTTCTCATCAATTTGTTTTTGATAGATTTTGATAATATCAATTACTAAGCTCACCTTGTTTGTTTTAATGTCCGTTTGATATTGTTGTGCTTGAATTAAAAATTAAAAACTATTATGAGAAAATATTGTAAAACTATTATGTGATTATTACTTGAATTTGTGCAAATTTGATTTATTTACTCTTAAATTGACAAATTTTGTAATTCTACATATGTAATTACCATAGTCTCTACTACCACTGCTTGATATATTGAATAACGGATTGAATCAAATATTTAAAACATAGCTTAAATGATGTATCTCTATGTAGCAACAAATGGAAATTATAGTGCATGAGAATAATTGAAGGAGTAAAAAACACAACTAAATGAATGTTTTAAGAGTTTAGCTATCACTAACTTATTGAAGGTCAGCTAGAGAAGTGAGAGACTTTTAAAGGGAAAGCTCTTGAGTCTTTAGGTGTGTACTTCAATATCCAGAAGGAAATATGAAGGCCTTGGCATATATATTTGACCATGGTTTTTAGTTATTTTTTACCACCATTTACAATTGTTTAACTTTCACATCACCTTTTAATCTTGGCACCTCATCACACACTACTTTTCTCTCTCTCTACAATGCTTCGTTCCCCCTCCCCTCTCTTTCCTCTCTTTTTGAATTATGAGAAGTTGTTGGATTCCCTCTCTCAATTATGCTATTGACTATACTCACATAAACTCTATGAAAATGCTCTTCAAGTTTTTCAAATATTTATTTACCTTATATTTCCAAGCATCACCATGCTTCTATGGCTTTTGTATTCTCTTATAATTGTTATATATCACTTTTATAATGTTTAGATTCTTTTTTTTTTTTTCGAATGAAAATTGATAGTTTAAGTGTGTGAGCTAACATTTCTTAGAGAAGGACTTCCAATGAGGGAGGAAAGTATAGACAAATGATTATTTTATGGACTTGCACCCCTCCCTCTCTTTTTAGTTATCTATACTTCACTCTGCAAATTTTAATTTCATTATGATTAGTCTACTCTAGATGAGTTATTATCTTTACTATTGTTAGAAGGCTTAGATTGATTAACATCCATTAAACATAGTTATCAAGAGTTGAAATATTATGTTGTTAAGTTCATCCATTAATAAAATAGTTACCTTAGCTTAGAGTATATTCATAAGAAACTTTAAAAAGCATTTAAGCTTTGTACAAGTGCATTAGTTAGGGTTGCATCTTGCCTCTATTCTAACATTATATTTAATATCAAATGTAAGATTAGTTTCTTAGAAATTCAAGCTCTAAGAAGTGGTGCTTGACTAAACTACATGAATGCTTGGTTCCTTTTAAGGAGAGAAATCAACTAATGAGAATAAACCAACTTAGATCAACTTAGGGTAATAAAATAAAAGGCTTTTGTGACCTAACAAATGCATCAAACACATTCGTAAGCTCAAGTGCATGTTATTGAATGCACACAAACTTAAGTCGTTCAATTTAATGACTTGATCAAGGCCTATGCTTCAATTAGATCTGTTTGATGACTTTTATATACGATATTAACACATTTATGAATTTAGGTCGAATTTAAATTTAGCATATTTAATTATCTTAGCGGGAAGAGTTAATTTTGTTATGAGTATAGACTAATTAATAAATTTTTATATTTCTTAATATATTTATATGTAAAAAATAATCATAGGATACAAGTTATTAAATTGTCTACCTTGTTCAAGAGTGTCATTCCCCATCATAGACATTAAGTCAACCTCCTTTACCAATGATGAGGTTAATCAAATCTAATACACTACAATAACTAACTTATATAAAAGCACATACAATTTAAATAATACCAAGGGAAAGGAATTTAATTAATAATACCTATATATATTTATACAAGTATCATATCCTAATCATTTAAATCAACTTCAAATAATTAAGAGCAATGATTAGGTCATTTTATGGTAATTTTTTATTGCATTATTTCTTTAGGTCAATATTATTCATTTATTTTGTTACTATATTTTGTTTTTTTAATTATAATAAAAATATATTTTATTTACAACTTTTTTATAATTATTTTTACAAATAATTATAGCCGCTCAAAATGAACCTGAATGAAATGTATGTCAAAAAATATTTTGATTTTTTTATTCAATTTCTTCCATTAAAAAGAATTAAATATTCAACACTTATTAATTTTAAATGTTCAATTAACTACTCATTTGAAATAATCTTAACGTGTGTTCATCGGTTAATTGTCAAATTTAATTATAAAGAAAATTAATTTATTTTTTTAATTAATATATAGAAAGAGATATATATATATATATATATATATATATATATATATATATATATATATATATATATATATATATATATATCACACAACTTAAATTTTTCTTTTTTAAAATATATAATAATAAATTGTGGCTTAAAAACAACGGAAACCCAAGTCTCTCCTCTTGCCTCCAAAAGATCGCGTCGCCCAAGTTTCCGAAATCCTCGACGATGAGGTGAGATAGTCACCCCTCGCTGGAAGATGCGACGGGACGAGCGTTATGCGAGGGAGAAGAAGAGTCCGTGAAAGAGTTGCGGATTCAAGTTGAACCTTTCCAATGCCTGGATTTACTAGATCCGGAATTTAAGGTATAACGGAGGAGAAACTTGATATAAGATTCTGATTTCTGAAGGATTTTTAAAGTCGTCATCTTTTTTTTTTTTGTTGTTTGGCAGGATTTGAGGTTATCTTGGCTTCCCCCTTAGTTGCGAGAGCATAATGTCGAGCCTCGAGAAGCTCGACGGCGACTTCGCCGATGAGTCCGTTGAGATCCGCGAGGTATGGGACTCTAACCTGGAGGAGGAATTCTCTCTAATCCGCTCCATTGTCGACGAATACCCCTTCATCTCCATGGATACCGAGTTTCCCGGCGTCCCGCTTCGCCCCGTCGGTATTTTCCGGTCAGCCGCCGAATTCCACTACTGCACTCTTAAAAGCAACGTCAACCATCTCAATCTCATACAACTGGGGCTCACCTTCTCCAACTCTTCCGGCCGCCTCCCTCTCTTCAGCTTTCCCCCTCGCCTCTGCATTTGGCAGTTCAACTTCCGAGAGTTCGACGCTGCAAGCGACGTCTTCGCCCCCGAATCCATCGAGCTTCTCCGCCAGAGCGGAATGGACTTTGAAAAGAACGCCTCGGTGTCGCCGCACCTCGCCGCCGAACTCATCATGTCCTCCGGCGCCGTTAAACGATTCCGTCATTGGATCGCTTTCCACTGCTTGACTGGATATCTTCTCAACGTTATCTCCAACACCGCAGAGAGTTCTTCAATTATCTTCGATTTTTCCCAATGTTTACAACATCAAGCATTTGATGAGGTTCAACAACAACCTCATGGCGGAACAAGCTCATGGAGCTACTTGAGGAGAGAGTGGGAGTACGCCACCGTGGTGGATCGAGGTTCACTCGCCACCTTCGAAGAAGTTGAAAGATTATTTTTTAATGGACCGCAGAGAGATGCTGAGTATGCTATCAATCAATCAAGAATCAACATTAGTATAAATGATTAAGAATATTTCATTTAGTAATACATTTACTTGATTGGAAAGTGGAGGAATGCTATAAAATCTGAAGCATTAATATCTATCTATTTGAAAACGAGATAATGATATATTGTTTCTAATTTCCAGCATTCTTATGATATCATTGTGAAATGCCACAAAATTTAAAAAAATTCTCATTCATTATATGTGATTTTTATAAATATTGAATGATAAGCTCATGAGATTGAATTATTTAGTTTATATTTATCATCTTTATGATATAATATAATTTATTGTCACAATCTTTTCATCCTAATATTTTAACCACACAAACTTTATTGTAATGAATAACATTTTTTGTTGATAAATATTTGGATTCATATATAGTTAATGAGATTATTTGTTTTATAAATCTATCTTTTGAGGCTTCATGGAATTCTCAAATTGCATGGTATTCTTGAGGCATGTTACCATTTCATCACTTGGCTTTAACTTTAAAATTAATGCTCTATTCAATATCCTCATACTTTTATAATATAAATTAAACATTCTTAGATCTTTCAAATCTAAGTGTCACTTTATTCTATTAAGATATTAAATTATAATAATCAATTTTAATACGAGCACATTATAATAATTTAATTGATCGTATCTCTCTTATTTTCTAAATCTTTCCTTCATTATTTGAATTTTTAAGTGCATTATAGTTATTTTCTATGCATTAGAATGTGCATTTCACATTAATAATGTTGTTTATGAGGTGATATTAAATATTTAGATGTTATTTATATAAATATTAAAATTCAAATATTAGAAATATAAATATATAAGAATTGTGTATATCTATGTAAATGTCCTAAATAAATAATTAATTAGTTTTAATTTTAATTAAAATTAAATTGAATATTTAATTACCAATTTAATAAACAAGTTAAAAATTTAAAATTTAAATCATAAACAAGCTCAGCTCTAATTCGATAAAAATATACATGAAGAATGGCTCGACTCCCCTCATTTACCGCAGTATTTTTCGCCACCGAAACGATTCCTCGCGGTTAGCTCTGTCGCGCTCCCCACTGCCAAGCCACCCAACTCACTCCCTCTCTCTCACTCTCTCGCTCCCGCTTCCTCCCTCCCATCTCTCTCTATTCTCTATCATCTCATGAGATACGCCTGAGCCGGCCCTAAAACCCTAGTCAATGAGGAATGCTCTAGCCGCAATCCTACATCGACACCGGAATCATCTGATTTCTCATAGTATTTTTCTCTTTTATTTATTTTCCATGTCCTCTCACCACCTTTTCATGCCAGATGATGACTTCTTTGTCTTTCTTTTAAACTCTTTTAGGTTTGTTCATCAGCAATGGTAGTAGCTTTTCAAAAGCTTTTCTATCATGGGAGATGGGTCTGGACGCTAGACTCCTCGAAAGGAACGATCGACCTCCGTCCTCTTCTCATAGGTCAGCTGATTCCGATAGTAGGAGTCTTTGTTAGAAGGATTGCGTTTGTTTCATTATTTGGAAAAAAATTGGTGGCAAATGCAGCTTCTCGATAGTATTTACTAGTGTGCATGGAGAGAAACTAGCTGCTGAGTATGTGAGGCGGCGAAAGCGATTGGAGACCGAGTTTGGGCACATGCTTGGAAAACACGGCTCCAAGACTTTTTTCGCTTTACTCTCGAGACTTTTTTCACTTAGAATCCAATTGAAATCAATTTCAAGTCAGATTAAAAATCAATCTCATGTCATCTCAAACTCAATTCCCAGTTAGATACAAGTAAACATTGGAGTCTCGTTAAAGAAAAACTGAGAAGAGTTATGTTTTTTGTCGTTTAACGTTGAAATTCTCTCACGAACTGATGCTATGCTATTTAGTAATTTGGGCATGAGTGAAAGTTTTAACTGGGTTTAATCTGGTGGGTAAAATTAGGCGTTGTTCAAAAATTTTCTGGTCTGCTTTATGAAATAAAATTGCTGCTACAAAACAAAGGTGATAGAGCAACTCATTACAAGTGCGTTCTTCATGGGCATGTGGTCACGAAGAGGTGCATAGAGGGTATTGGCTTTCTTTTTTGTGGTTCCTCAAAAATAAAATTACGGTATGTCCAAGATGGAAAAGAGAAATGGTGAAGTAATAAATTACCAAATGTAGCATTGAAATGTGTTGATGTACTTCTTTGATATATAAGCAATATGAAATCCATTGGTAATATCTGTTAGGGCTGTTAGTTTAAGCTTGCCAATTTACAATGTTAGGTTTTTGAGGAATGGAATAATAAGATCCTACCGAAGGATCCAAAAGGTTATTTATGTTTAGGAGAGAACCAAAAATTGGCTAGTATTCATGACAATCAAGCTTCCTTGGGTATCAAGGTTCATGTAATTTAATAGTGATTAACACAATCAAGTTGCCTTGGGCATGAAGATGCATCTAATTTGATAGAGTTTGTTATTGAATGTTGTCACTATAAAAAAAGATTGGATTGATCTAGTCCAAGTTAAGCATTTGTTCAATTTTTATTTCGGATGAAATTGTATCTCACCTGAATATCTAGTTTTTTTTTAGCATGTTTTACAAATGCTACAATGTGTAGGAAATGATTGACAATTTATAGTAAAACTAATGTGCAATCTATTAATTATATAATGTTGTCTTACTTAATATCACTTGGTGCACAAAAGTATCATCATTTCATGTTGATCATTGAAAAATCAATTGAGATAATATTAATGAGCCAATTATGATACGTTATCCATTGAAAGGGATAGAAAATGAAGGGTGATGCTCACAACATGTATTTTTTTATGACAAGTTGGATATATACCCTTATCAAAGTACAATGAATTCTCTATTAAATAATTATTACAAGACTTAAATTAATCCTAATTGAAAATTATAATTATTAAAATATAAAATAAAATGTAAATTTTTAAGTATTGTTCTAATTCAAAATATGATACTTTAAATTATTATTAAAAACATTATATATTAATTGTTATAATGTATCAAATTTGTATCATAACATAAATTTATCATTTTTATTCTCTTAAAATAATCCCATACAATGAATATGAGAACATTTTAAATTTTGTTTAAATTATTATATAACACATAGTATCTTAAATAATTATAATTTCAGTCTCCCATGCATTGCATGGGATTTTTTTTATACATATTATTATCCTAATATGAAAAACAAAGTTCAAGTTAAGACATGTTCATTAAATATAAGGCACATTTGCCTAATATTTCAGAGCTTAGGTTATCAATCAATAGGTTTTGAGTTCAAGCTTTTGCAAATAGATTATATGTATGAATTTGCTATTAAGTTCACTCAAAATGTCCCAAAAAGAAGCATTCATTAAATGCACCTATCTACTTAGTCTATTCGATATTATGAAATTATAATGAAAAAGATAAATTCCTCCAAAACTTTAAAAGAACATTAGAGTTCAATTTTAAAATGGAGCAATCTCCAAAATTATTAAAATAGTATTCGCTAAATAAAAATAAACTATTTAAATTTAAAAGTTAACACTATCATTGCCCAAGTCCCGGATGTAAAAAAGTGGAGGCGATGACAACATCCAGCGTAAAACTTGTTGAAATAATCATGACATGAATCCTTTAAAACATTGTATTAATGTGAGGGTGTCCCCTAGAAGCGACGCATTGTATAACCTGAATACAGTGAAAAGTGTGCATGGGCCGCTGCATCGATGCGTGGGTGTAGTGTTAAATAGGCAATGGTTCCCACATTATGGACGGATGCGGACAAAGAAGTTAGTCCATGAAACTAGAATTAGGTTAGGAACTTGGAATATAGGTACTCTTACAGGTAAATTAATGGAATTAATAGATATTATGGTTCATAGGAAGATAAATATTTTATGTGTTCAAGAAACAAAAAAAAAAGCCAAGGAGATTGATAGTTTAGGTTTTAAACTTTAGTATTGTGATGTTTATTTCTGAGATGTGGGACACCACACAATTCTTAGAGGGTGTACTTATTGAAGTGATCGAGAATGAAATTAAGGAATGATGCACTATCTCAAAAAATAGAAATCATCACCCTATAATGAACCTAATCACTAAATAAGGACTCCCAAGGCATGATGGGTTTTCAAATATACTAGAGATTTTTCTCTTGCTTTATATGAAAAAGTCAAACAGAGTTTATGGCAAGCCCTATAATTAATTACATCTTAAGAGATGAAATCTTAAGAATACTCGATTAAAGTAGAAATTAATGTCTCCAAAGATTTCAAGGCTATCAAAGGATCTGTTGTATTGGAAAATCACGGGAAAACTCAAGGAGAAGACTTATTATCGAAGCCAAAGGAGATGAGTAGAGAATGCTCATGATACTAGAAAGCCTAGTGAGCATTCTAATCTACCATATAGGGCTTTATATGTTTGAAATTGAAGGGATTTATATGTTATGAATTAAAATTTTATTAGATTACTAGGGCTTATAGTCCACCAATACAAGATTACTGAGATGCCTAAGAGGTGAGAATTTATGCTAGTAGCCCGAAGAAAACAACTACTTAGGATCCTAAATCTAGGGAGCTTTAGGAAGAACTAAAGCGTGATCTAAATCTAAGCGAAGATGGGTATAAGGTTCTCCTTCACAAGAGAGGATAAATCACCGAATTGCTGGGCTTACAACCCCTTGAAGTAGTTGCCAACTAACTCCTCATATGCTTTAAATCCATATAAGCAAGTCATATGATTTTGCAAGATAGTTAAGTTGTTATTATTTAGAAGAATAGCCTTAAACTCCTTAAAGAGACTAGAGCATGAGTGGTATATGTAATGACTTAGTCTTATGTAAATCTTTTCAATTTTTATTTAATTTTTTTTTCTCTTCATTTTGACAAAGGCTATAGGATTTCATATGTCTAAATACATATTGAATTGATATTATAGATTAAATCAGAGAGAAAGAGGTATTTTTCACCACAAAGGAGACCCTCAAAGATCAAGTCTTCCCCTATCATGCAATGATGGAAACCTTCTCTTAACAAGAGTGAGATAATATGAATGCATGATGTTAAACATACAACATTTAGTTAATGGGTTGTTAAATCTTTTAATTATCTTGATTTAATACCGGGGCTTTATGTGAGGTTATGAATTATTTAAAACTTTAATTATGAGTTGTAGTTTTGTAAAAAAATTTATTTTTTCCTAAGAGCCTAATCGCATTTAGGCCACACATTAAATTATCATTCATAAAGAAACTATGAAAAGGTATGCCATTTCTATTGCGCAATTTAACCAAAACATAAATTAATTTTATAACTAATGTAAAAGAATAAAAGGTCGATGCGGTCGAGTACCGCCGTACAACCTAAAAATAGAAAATGAGTAACCGAGCTCTACCCTTATACAACATAGGATATGAAAGAATAATTATAATTTATAAATGAATAAGTGCTATGGAGGGGTCTTTATTATTCATGTCTCCTTCATTTCTTCGTGTCTTTGCTCCCTTTGATTTGGTAGACTTCAAGACAGCACATGGCACCCCAAGAAAAAATCCTTTGGCCAATGCTCATCCTAAACCCCCATAACACTAATCCTAATTTCTACTATCAAATTACATTAAAAATAAAAAAAGTAAATCTAATTACACCTACAAGACAAGTGTTATCTAAACACAAACAATCTAAGCAATTATATTTATTATTTGGACTTAATACCCTGCACATGGGTAACCAAATCTACCTGTCCTAACTAGGATTATGCTTAGGGGCTCATGCAATATACAAGCAAAGCATTTATATTTATTTTTGCAGCGGCCCTTTAAGCATAATCCCCTATAGATAACATGATTAGGCTAATCATGACCTAACATCCAGTCTATGAAATATACACCCTAACATATAGTATAAAATATTACATTTCCAAAACAAAATATACATCATACCAAGCACCACCCTAACATGAAGCTAGAAGTAGTGACTTAATTCTAATGTTAATGCGTTAAGGCTTATGGTAAGTCTTGCTAAGCATTAGAGTTGTAATTCTCTAAGTGTGAGAGATTTAATTTAATCATAAATGATGATTTCACTTCAAGTTGTCTAATTGATTTGAGAATTTTAATTTGTATTTTATTTAGTTTCATATGATCTAACCTTAGCATCTAAGTGTTATAAAGAGAAGAAAGAGGATTGCCTCCTTTCATCCCCACCTTAAGCTACTTTCTAAAGCATGTTTATTTGATTTAGTTCTTTTTCGTGAATGATTTCTTACACATTTTAAATTAATCTTAATTTTTGGTTCACTTTAAATGATTCTATTCAACATGAAAGGCATCTTAGGATTAACTTAATTGAATTACTATCATATGACATATATCAAGTTATTCCTTTCCATCACATGTAGCATGCATATGACTTAATTCTAAGTATAACTATACATGCAACATATTTCTTTTAGCATGCTTTAAATGAAAGATGCATATGTGTATTTTATAGAAAATATGATTTTCACTCATTAGATAAATGCACATTCAAGTGTATAAAAGTATTAAGCAAGTACTTCGTCAATGTTAACTAGGGGAGTGAGGTAAAGACCTCCTTGGGGCTACTTAAAGCCTCGCATCCATGGAATATCCAAATTAAATATACCCACTATTCTTGAATACACATGAATGTACAAATGACTACAAGAATGAAAATCATGCAAAAGTTGTATTTCTTTCAATTGAATTATTTATGTATGTGAGCTAAAGTTGAAAAGTAGATTTTCATTCATTAGCTAAATGCACATACAAGTGTATAAAAGTTTTAAGCGGATACTTCGTTATTGTTAAACCAGGGGAGTGGGGTAAAGTCCCCTCACTCTTAAATAGTGACAAATGAGCATAATTAATTAATTAATTTACTGTTCATGTGATTAATTAACCCTTAATCAAGTTAGGAGAGTAATTAAGGCCCAATTAGATAATTCTCCTAATTAATTAACTTATAAATCCAAAGATAATTAGGGAAGGCAGAGATCATCCCCTTAAACAATCTCAAAAAATTATTGAGGCAATTAATTAATTAATTAAGAAATAATTAAGGTAATTAATTTTTTAATTAAACCTTAATTAAGCTCTAATTAATGTTCAAAATCAATTAAGGATCTTTTAAATAAATTTCTCTCTAAAATACCCTCAAAATGAATATTTACTTGCATTTTATGATTTTTCTATGGTTTGTTATAATTTCCCAAAATTTCAGTTGATTTAAATGATTTTTCAAGATTTTTATAAAGTCTATTAGTTTATTTTTGCTAAAATAGACTATTTGAGCTTTAGAATGCAATATCTCTCAATCTAGAAATTCTTTTGACTTGAAATTTTTATGCTAGGTTTATTTTAACTTCAATTCCAATCCCTAAAAATTTTAAATCAATATGATGTATATTTTTTATTTAATTATTGAAGTTTGATTTTCACTAAAACTCAAATTAAGCTCAAAATATTTGATGAAATTTAGGTATTTTATATTTGTTGGATTCCCCTCTAAAAGATGAATCCAACGAGCCCTTATTTATAAATTTTCATTGAGTATTTTATTTCTATGAATTTTTTAAGTTCTTAGTGATTTAAATAATTTTTAAAATTTGAAAATAGCCAAATTTCCTACTTAATCAAGTCAGCACCACGCGGCGCCGATGTGGCAATGCGACACCACATGATTGACCGCTCGGTTCCACGTGGCATGCAATACAATTGGGCCACGCATGAGCGGCCGCGAGTGTGGTTCCAATCGGACCGTCCGATCTAATCCGCTATCTAAACAGCTAGAAATGTATGATCTAGCAAGAAATCTAGACCTTCTGATTCCCTAAAGTGAGATCAGACAGTTACTGCTTCCCAACTGGCGAAAGCGATGGGGAACAATAAACCAAGAGCTATTTTACGAGATTTTTCACAAAATCAAATAAAATTTTATCCAAACGGGCTCGATTTCGCATTGATTCTCACTGGAAAACTTCTATTTTTTACATTAGGATTATGTAAAATGAAAGATGCAAGGATTTTCTAAGGGAAATTTGTAAAATTATGCACACATTGAAGCAAACAAAATTTCCAAAGGCTAACTACGATTCTTTGAAATTTATCTCACCGGGGAAGATTTTTGGTGGCGATGTTGATCCAACCAAGCTCTTAGATGCAAGAAGAAGCTTTGGGATGGACCTAGGCTTTGCTTCCCTTTGGAATGACATATCCACTAAGAGTCATCACTTCCTCACCGAAATCCACTTGATTTTTGGTGGATTTAGCTCAAAGGAAGTAGAGAGATGAATGCTGATTGCTTGGGGAGCTCTTGGAGAGTGAAATGAGGGCAAGAGAATGATTTTGGAAGCCTCTATTCTATTGTTTTTGGTTTTGGACAAAAATCCCCTCTAATGGTGCTTTTTGGCTCCTAGTGGATGTCCTATGATTTAGGGTGTAAGGAATGGCAGAGAATCATCATAGGTGGCTTAGTTTGGTTGGTTAAGAGGAATTAGTGTGTGTCATAGCAAGGGGAATTGGAGGTCCTTCATGCGAAGTGTTCCAATGAGGGAGGTGAGGTGAATTCACCTCCCCATGAGTCCCGACCAGCCCAACCACCTCTTGTGTCGGTTGGTGTGTCCCTGAGCCTAGGTGGACCAATGGATGAGTTTCAAGTGACCAAAGAAGAAAAATGACCTTTTACATGGGTGTTTTGTCTTATGTGATATCCTTAGCCCAAGGCTAGAGTGGTCATTTGGCATTAGATTTGATTTGAGCAGATTTGAAATGAGTCAAAAGTGAGTTGGTTCAAATTCAATGTCATTTGGAGTTCACTTGGTTCAATTTGACCCATTCGGATCAAATTGGGTCAAATCGGGTTAGTTTGACCAATTGATCAAATTAGATCAAACCAAGGGTTGGGTCAAGTAAATATGATCATTTGAGATGTGTTTGTGTCATTGGTTTGATTTAATTTAGATTTAAATTGGGTTTAGTCTAATTTGACCCTTTATGTCAATCTGGGCTAAGTGGGTCAATTAGGTTTAATTGGCTAAATTAGATTCAATTATGGCCTTGGTCAAGTTTAACAATCAATTTGAAATGAACTTGAGTCATTAGTTACAATCAATTTGGATTGGATTTTGATTTGACCTATTTTTTCCATTTAGGTCAATTTGGGTCAACTTGGGTCAAAAGGACTAATTGGGTTTGGTTTGGCTAAATTGAAGGTCAAGTCATGTTCAAATGTTAATTTTGGGTTGATATGAATCATTGGTTTCAAGAGATTTTGCTTAGGTTGCAATTTGGCTAGTTTTTATGTTCATGTGGGTTAAAGGGTTGATTTGTTTAAAGGGCTAGGTTGACTTGGTTTGACTCAATTTATGATAATTGATCAACCTAGGATGATCAACAATCATGTCATAAAGTTTGGATTGGCTTAATTCACTTTGATTTGGATCAAATTGGATTTTGGTTCATATAGGTCAAATTGGCCACTTTGGGTCAAGTGAGTCAATTGGGTTTAGTTGGCTTGATTTTGAGTTGAGTTTGATTTAGTTGAGTTTATATATGAATTTGGGATTGATATATAAATTCAATTACGATTGGTTTGGGTTTAAATGAGTTTTGGTTCATTTGAATATTTCAAGTCAAATGGGCTAGGTTTGGTTTGACTTGAGTTGATTTTGATTTGGCTTGATGATTGTATATTTCATTTATATTTGGATAGGTAATTGAAGGAATAATTGATTGAAGAGAAAATCCACTGGTTTTGACTTGACTTGGATGTCATTTGGTTGAGTCCAAGGAATTGGCTCAAAGGGTTCAAATTTGGGTTTTAATTTGACTTGGATTTATTTTTGGATATTTGGTTGTAGGTTTGATTTATATTTCTGAAGATCATTGAAGGTATGATTGGTTCATGAATAAATCAATCAAGTTTGGATTGAATTGGATGGAAATTTTGGCTAAGTCCATGTATTCCGATCATAAGGCTTAGGAAGGATTTGATCAAGGGCTTAAATCATTTTGCTTGGGATTTGAATTTGGATTTTGATATTGAATTTGAGGTTTGATTTGAGAAAGGTAAACATAGGTTAGATTTAGGCCACAAGATGGGCAAGTCTTCCAAAATCCCTAAGGCATGGCCCAATCTTATGATTAACCCTTCTAAGTCTAGGCTTAGGTTAAGTATTCACCTAATCACTAGAAGTATTTTATGACTAAGGAAGTCTTAGTGTCTAGAAGATTCTTAAGTCTAAGAAAAGGAGGTTGAGAACTCACTCCAAAAGTGAGGTCAATAGGTATTCAGGTAGAAGTCGAATTAGAAATGGCGTATGTGTGATTATAGATAAAAGTTTGAAGGATAATGTTATAATTATTAATAGATATGGAAATATAGTTTTAAAGATTATTGTTGATACTAAGATTATCAATGTTATAAATGTTTATGCTCCTAAAGTAGGTTTGGATGTAAGCTCAAAAGAAAATTTTTGGAATGAATTAGAGGGATTAATACAAAAGATGCCTCTTGAAGAAAAAGTATTTATTGGAGGAGATTTAAATGGACATGTTGGTAGAGTGGTAGAAGATTTTTAAGTATTCATGGTGGTTATGGATTTGGAGTGGTTAATGAAGAAGGTATGAATATATTAGATTTTGTAGTTGTTATTACTTTATTTTAGAAAAGAGATGAGGATATTATTACTTATAAAATAGATCTAGTAAAACACAAATTGATTATTGTTGACCTCACTTTTGGGTGAGCTCTTAACTTTCTAGTAGATCTAGGACTCTTGCGGACACTAAGAGTTCCATAGTCCTAAGACACTTCTAGTGATTAGGTGAACAATTAACCTAACCTAGAGATTTAGAAGAGTTAGCCATATGTATAAGTTATGCCTTAGGAGTTAGGAGGACTTGCCTACATAGCTAAACCCTATCCTTACTTCCTTCTTCCAAATCTATTCAATTGAATTTTCTCAATTACCAAATTCAACTTCAAATTCAAGTCCAAGTAAAATTCCAAATTAACTCCAATCTAAAATCAAACCAAATAATTAAAACCCATAATTAAATCTAAATCTCAAAATCCTATTCTAAGTCATATGAACTACACTCATATACTTAGCCAAAAAAAAAACTAAGCCCAAACTTAGTTGATTTCTTTATAAATCAATCATTCCTTCATTTATATCCACAAATATAAATGACATCCAAGTTCAAACCATTCAAACCAACTGAAAATAAATCAAACCAAATCAAAATTGAAATTAGCCCTTTCAACTTACATCCCTAAGCTTAATCAAATTTGCTTTCAAATCATTCTAAACTCAAAAAATTTTCTCACAACTCATTTATATCTTCATTTATATTCATAAATATAAATGAAATATAAATTCAAATGACCAAAACCAAACCCAAATCAAATTCCCAACTTTAGCCCTTTTAGCCAAACTTTTGAACTTGGCTAAATGAAACCCAAATCAACTCAAAACCTATGGATTTCTTCATGATTCAATCATTCCTTAAATCATGGATCCAAATATAAACATAAATCATCATTATCGAGCCAAACCAAGTCAAACACAATATCTGCATCACAATCTTTTGTGATTTGGCATATGCAGAGATGGTCGTTATTGCAAATCATAGCATCATCATTAGAAGAATTCCAGATTGAATGACTCCAAATAAGCTCATGACCAACATTGGTGTCTCATAAATTGGCATTACCCAGTACAGAATCCTCCTCAGCATCACTATCATCAGATACATTGCTTGATTATCTATTCATCGTTTCGTACTCATCATCCAATAATACTCTAGATGAACTAGGTTGCTCATGCAGTTGTGCTTGAATAGGCAGCTCAGTTCAGTATTAAAAAAGTCATAATCTTTTAAACGACAGAAGATAGTATAAACCAAGAAATGAAGACACTAATACTGCCATTGAGGTAACTACTTACCTTATTTCTGGGTCGTCATAGTACTGTTGCGGTATAGCAGTTGTTGGCCAAGTGAACTCATGAGCATAATCGGACTGAACATTATGCTACATGATATTAGTATCAATTTCAGCAGCAGCAGTACATTGTGGCTTTATTTCCACATAAAGAATTAATGTCTAATGGGAAGCTTCATCTAGTACAGTATTGCAGACTTCATCATCAGGAACAGTAGAAGCTATGTATCCCACGCCGATAGGAAAATGACACGTAATCTCCACTACGAAGTTATCAACGTCATAATACAGAGATCTCTTTATTTTAAATTTTCTAAGCTTGCACAATGTGAAACTTGCATGGATGATTTTTCTCGACATAACTTGGAATGAATTGATCATCAACGATCAGTTGACCGTCATAGAAGAGAATTAAGGAAACGTGCTCCTGACTCATCCTAGTATATGCTCAGCAACCAAATTTCTAATGCAATTCAAAATTACCCTAAAATGACATAATCTTTACTGTTAATTATTTGAAGTTGATTTGAATGATTAGGATATGATACTTGTATAAATATATTGATGAACTTAACAACATAATATTTCAACTCTTGATAACTATGTTTAAAAGGTGTTAATCAATCTAAGCCTTCTAACCTTGCAATAGTAAGAATAATAACTCATCTAAAGTAGATTAATCATAATGAAATTAAAATTTGCAAGAGTGAAGTATAGATAACTAAAATAGAGAGGGGAGGGGGCGTGAAGTCCGTAAATAATCATTTGTCGTACATTCCTCCCTCATTGGAAGTCCTTCTCTAAGAGATGTTAGTTGACACGCTTAAGAAATTATTCATTAAAAAGTAAAAGAGAAATTATCAATTTTCATTCAAAAAAAAAAAGAATCTAAACATTATAAAAGGGAAGTATATATAATAATTATAAGAGAATACAAAAGCAATAGAAACATGGTGATGCTTGGAAAAGTTTGATGGTTGTTTAAGTGTAGTTAATTCTTCATTTCACCTCCTTCTCACCACTTAAGCATTGACCCAATAAATATTTAAGCCAACTCCTCAAGTAACAACAATGTTCACAAACTTCCTCTTTGCAAAAGCTAGCCACCATTTGTTAGGGGTACCATTAGACCTATAAGCACAACTAAGCAGTCTACCACTTGCCTCCTCCCTTATCTGTTTTAGATAATTCCTGAAAAGCTCTATATTTTCAAGAATAATGACATCAATCTTTGAGAACTAAAATATATATTAATCAATAAAAATGTTCATTTTTTAGATCAATATTGAAAGGCAAAAGCAACAAATTGTCAAAAGAAAAGTATGTAAAGTATGCCTGCTTCTTGTTGAGATTGTGGAAGAGTAAAGAGTCCAAGAAAAAAAAAGCCTTATTCTCTAGGTATTGGAACACTTTCAAGACCAAGGTTAGTGATTTCTTTAGTTCCCACTGCCAATGTTATGCAGCCTTCAAGTCTTTTCAGGGCCACATTAACGTAAAAAGTAAGGTATATGATCAGCTTATCTATGACACTTCTAATGTCAAAGTTCCTAAAGAAGACATTAGCTCAAAAGAAGGATATTGATTCATCAACAATATCAATCTTGTCTGCCAAAAAAAAAAGTGAATAGTGATGATTAATAAATAGAATCTGAGAGAAAAAAATTCACTGGGAAGATATATTTGGATAGAAACCTGGATCTGAGGTTGGATGAGGGCACTTGATGTGAACTTTTAGTGGGAGAAGATGACATCCACAGGCTATGGTTATACCTGCCTCATCAACAAAAATTGAATAGTATACCTACAAGTATCAATTGACAATTAGATCAATTTGCGGGGTTGTGCAAGAAATAAGAATTTTAAGGCATGAGTATTAAGAATTCCAAGAGAAAAAAAAATGATATTCATTATTTTCCACTCTTAAGTCCGCTTCAGTAGTTAACAAAGAAGTTCAAGGAAGAACCACATGTAACTTTCTAAATATGACAAATTTAGTATTGTATACTTGATAAATAAATGAAAAATTTAGTGTTGTCAACCTGATAAATCAAGCTTACAAATCAAGGGTCTGAGTTCAACCTAGCTAACTCCTAACTGATCCAACTTGTGAGTTGCCATCATCAGGCCATCTTGCCTATAACATCAAGTCATCAGACCCATATTTAAATATTACCTGCACTTTAGCCCATAGTGCTAAGTCAAACCTATTTAATATTTTTAACATATCATGTTATTACAATATAATCACTCTAATGTTTCCAAACTAAGACCAGTGATATTTTCAGAATGACAAAACCATGAGATTTTGATAGACTTCATCTCTATTCCTCCAAATGTTGGCTTGAGAGTAATTTCCTGCAAGTAAGAGAGTTAATTAATTATGGGGGCTTCCACCTAGAAAAAACTATGGCCTTCTTGTTAAATTAAACTTAATCTACCTCATGAAAAATGAATCTTAATCTCGAAGATGGGGGATAGTGTTTTTTCTAAGCAAACAGGGATTAATTACCATATTCCACCGAAGAGCAAAGAAGCCACCATATCTTTACATGCAATATTTGCTCAACCAAAAACATAATTTTATTCAGTAATTCGTACAAAGCATGGAGATATTTATAGGATTCTTCAAGCCTCTAGCTACCCAAGGCTTATTTATAATAAAGCCCTTGAAGCCAACAAAACATTAATGTTTAGATTTGATTACTTGTCATAATGCAGTAATAATGAAAACAACAAAAAAATACAAAAAATACTTCCATAAAGATGAGATTTGGCTTAGTCAAAATAGGAAGATGATGTAGTTGATAGAGAATGAAATCTTTTAATATCCTTTATTCTTTGCATGGTGAGGTTGACTTTAAGATCAAAGGATTCAATTTAAAATTTCCATTTATTACAATTTGACTTGGAGAGAGAGGGGTCACTCATGCTCTTGCATAAAGAGTTGTGCACGATGAATCCAACTATTAATATAGTGCCTTAGTTCGTGATCTTGTTCTTGACCATTGTGTTGGTATTACATCGCAATTTATATCGACTATCTAATTTGTTGCTTCCTAGAGTAGTGTCTTTGTAATTTGAGAGTTAGGGTACTGCCATAATCAACCTCATAGATCTCCATTCTTCCCCAATGCATCGATTTATCCCCACGCCAATCAGGTGTTTTTCGAAGTGAGTTTAAATAATCTGCTAAAGTTAAGGAAAAAATGATATTCTTATGAGATCATGTGGTTTTCAAATTTAAGGTACTATGCTAAATTATATGTGATTGTGGTATAATCTCATTAGAGCTAAAATTTACTAAATCATCAAGTGATATAAGATTCACACCATTCCTCAATACATAACCCAAAATTAAGTATTTAGCAGAGATAATCAACAATACTTTGAGACAACTACTAGAGAAGACCCTCTCCAACAAAAAAAAGACAGAAAGACATGTCAAACTAACATAATCTTTAAAGGCCTCACACCACATATAAAATTGTAACAAAAGCCACTCTAAAATTGCTTGTGTTTGGAAGATAGGCAATACTCTCTACTCCCTCTTAATGTCGAACTACCTTAATAAAAAAATGATTGTCTAAGGTTTACTGAACTTAAAGCCCTAGATAAAATATAAATTCAAGCTCATCAAAATTTAGAAAATCACAAGGCAAAGATGACTTGATCTTATTATCATATGATCAATACAAGAAGCTTCAAAATGAGTAAACTAGTTCACATCATTGAAACCAATAACTCGCCATCAAAGTATTGGTGAGAATTTTAACTTGAATCGAGAAGGTCCCTTCAGCATTGCAAATGCATAAGAGTGGCCTAACAACTTACCAATATGAAAGCTATAAGGCCTATGCATCTTATACATGACTACAATCTCAAAAAGTATTATACATTATTGGTTAAGCCATTATGTGAACCGATCAAACATAAAGCCATGTTGTTATTAATATTGCTAGCTTAAAGAACTTGAGTGCTTAAACTATGATCATCCTAAATATCAAAAGAGTAAATTAGGACTATATCAATTTTTTTATTTCAAAATAGAGGAAATTTTATATAAATCTTATTCAAAGCAATTCCTTCACTGTCAAAATTGTGGAAGTTAATTGGCAAATCATATTTACAACAAAATAAAATTACTCATAACAATGGCTCTTTAGCTCAAGAGCCTACTTGTTTTTATTAACTAAGTGACACTAGAATTTGAATCAACATGCAAATTTTAAGATTACAAGTCCAAGTATTGAGCTTACAAATCAAATAAGATATGCCTAAAGGTTGAACTAGCAAAAAATTCTTAGCTCACAAAACTAAAAGTCAAACTATTTTGTTGATTTAATAAGCTCAAAGAGACAAATGGATATTAAAATCTCAAGCTCAACAGGTCCAATGATTGAGCTTGAACATAAAATTCCAATTTAATAAGTTTAAGGTAAGGGTCAAACTTTAAAAAAATTCTTAGCTCACAAGCCTAGAGGTCAAGTCGCTTCAACATTTCAATGAACTCCAATTGAGTACAACCTACACACAACTATGTACAACCTTATTTTGAGTTTAGAGGGTTGTATGCCATCATGCAAAACATTGATAATGAAATAATTTTCATAAAACATGTACATAATTATGTATAACTAAAATATGGGTGTAATGGTCAACATATAATTTCCAACACTTATAATAAAATAAATTGCCATAAAATATATGTATACAACTATATAAATTCTAAAATAAGTTTAGAGAGTAATACATGACTGTGTGTAATACAAATAATGAAATAAATTCGCATAAAACTTTGTACAAAGTTGTGTGATTTTCCCTCTCTTTCTTAACATAGGATTGCATAGGATTTGCAAAGTGTATAGTCCATTTGAAAAGGACATGACACTTGTTTGAAATCTATTCCTATACACTCCTATGTCATGACTCAAGAAGGAATTCCACATCGCACATACAAAATTAAAGAACCAAAATCAAACAAACAAATATAAACTTTTTGCGAGATTCTCTTTTGATGCATTTCTTTTTGTACATTCACATGTATTTAAGAAAAGTGGTATATTAGTCTGGACAATCCCGGGGTTGCGAGGCTTTAAGTAGCCCAAAGTAGGTCTTGTACCTTATACCCCTATAGCTAATAATTGCGTCGTACTCACTTATGTCTTTTATACTTGTAAATGTGCATATGAAAAATGGATAAAAGAATCACTCTCTTCTACTTAACAAAATCATGCATACATGAAACATTCCAAATTTCCTTATGCAATCTCTCTTAGCTTTCATTAATATGGTGCGATAAATACTTGCATCGCATGTATAGATATGCTTAAAATTCATTCATGTGCATGATACACATGTGGGAAAGAAATAAAATATAGTGTATTTTATGATAGTAATTCACTTTACTTAACTTTAAAATGCCTTTATTTTTTAGTAGGTTACCTTTAAGATCAAAGGATTCATTTTAAAATTTCCATTTATTGCAATTTGACTTGGAGAGAGGGGTCACTCATGCTCTTGCATAAAGAGTTGTGCACGCTGAATCCAACTATTAATATAGTGCCATAGTTCGTGATCTTGTTCTTGACCATTGTGTTGGTATTACATCACAATTTATATCGACTATCTAATTTGTTGCTTCTTAGAGCAGCGTCTTTGTAATTTGAGAGTTAGAACGCCATAATCAACCTCATAGATCTCCCTTCTTCCCAATGATGCATCTATTTATCCCCATGTCGTGTTTTTTAGTGAGTTTAAACAATCTGCTAAAGTTAAGGGAAAAAAATATGATATTCTTATGAGATCATGTGGTTTTTAGATTTAAGGTACTATGCTAAATTATATGTGATAGTGGTATAATCTCATTAGAGCTAAAATTTACTAAATCATCAAGCGATATAAGATTCACACCATTCCTCAATACATAACCCAAAATTAAGCATTTAGCAGAGATAATCAACAATACTTTGATACAACTACTAAAGAAGACCCTCTCCAAAAAAAAAAAAAATAAAAATAAAAAAAAACAAACAAAGACAGAATGACATGTCAAACTAACATAAGCTTTAAAGGCCTCTCACCACATATAAAATTGTAACAAAAGCCACTCTAAAATTGCTTGTGTTTGGAAGATAGGCAATACTCTCTACTCCCTCTTAATGTCGAACTACCTTAATAAAAAAATGATTGTCTAAGGTTTACTGAACTTAAAGCCCTAGATAAAAATATAAATTCAAGCTCATCAAAATTTAGAAAATCACAAGGCAAAGATGACTTGATCTTATTATCATATGATCAATACAAGAAGCTTCAAAATGAGTAAACTAGTTCACATCATTGAAAACCTATAACTCGCCATCGAAGTATTGGTGAGAATTTTAACTTGAATCGAGAAGGTCCCTTCATCATTGCAAATGCATAAGAGTGGCCTAACAACTTACCAATATAAAAGCTATAAGGCCTATGTATCTTATACATGACTACAATCTCAAAAAGTGTTATACATTATTGGTTAAGCCATTATGTGAACCGGTCAAACATAAAGCCATGTTGTTATTAACATTGCTAGCTTAAAGAACTCGAGTGCTTAAACTATGATCATCCTAAATATCAAAAGAGTAAATTAGGACTATATCAATTTTTTTATTTTGTTGTAAATAGGAGTTGCCAATTAACTTCCACAATTTTGACAGTGAAGGAATTGCTTTGAATAAGATTCATATAAAATTTCCTCTATTTTGTTACAAGTCCAAGTATTGAGCTTACAAATCAAATAAGATATGCCTAAAGGTTGAACTAGCAAAAAATTCTTAGCTCACAAAACTAAAAGTCAAACTATTTTGTTGATTTAATAAGCTCAAAGAGACAAATGGATATTAAAATCTCAAGCTCAAGTCCAATGATTGAGCTTGAACATAAAATTCAATTAATAAGTTTAAGGTAAGGGACAAACTTTAAAAAATTCTTAGCTCACAAGCCTAGAGGTCAAGCTTCAATATTTCAATGAACTCCAATAGAGTACAACCCACACAACTATGTACAACCTTATTTTGAGTTTAGAGGGTTGTATGCCATCATGCACAACATTGATAATGAAATAATTTTCATAAAACATGTACATAATTATGTATAACTAAAAATATGGGTGTAATGGTCAACATATAACTGTGTCCAACACTTATAGTAAAATAAATTGCCATAAAATATATGTATACAACTATATAAATTCTAAAATAAGATTAGAGAGTAATACATGACTGTGTGTAATACAAATAATGAAATAAATTCGCATAAAACTTTGTACAAAGTTGTGCGATTTTCCATCTCTTTCTTAACATAGGATTGCATAGGATTTGCAAAGTGTATAGTCCATTTGAAAAGGACATGACACTTGTTTGAAATCTATTATTATACACTCCTATGTCATGACTCAAGAAGGAATTCCACATCGCACATATAAATCAAACAACCAAAATCAAACAAACAAATATAAACTTTTTGCGAGATTCTCTTTTGATGCATTTCTTTTTGTACATGCACATGTATTTAAGAAAAATGGTATATTAGTTTGGACAACCCCGGGATTGCGAGACTTTAAGTAGCCCTAAGTAGGTCTTGTACCTTATACCCCTAGAGCTAATAATTGCGTCGTACTCACTTATGTCTTTTATACTTGTAAATGTTCATATGAAAAATGGACAAAAGAATCACTCTCTTCTACTTAACAAAATCATGCATACATGAAACATTCCAAATTTCCTTAAGCAATCTCTCTTAGCATTCATTATTATGGTGCTATAAATACTTGCATCGCATGTATAGATATGCTTAGAATTCATTCATGTGCATGATACACATGTGGGAAAGAAATAAAATATAGTGTGTTTTGTGATAGTAATTCAGTTTACTTAACCTTAAAATGCCTTTATTTTTAGTTGGTTTGTTTAGAAAAAAAAATCTAAACTTAGGATTAATTAAAATACATAATAAAACAATCACTAAACATACAAATCATTCATGAATCTATCTTAGAAATCACTTAAGGTAAGGAGGAAAGAGAGGTTATCTTCTCTTTTCCTCTCTTTACAACCTTTAGTAATTAAGTAGGTTCATTCAAATAAAATCAAATCATCAATTAAAATTAACCCATATCATCTAAACAACTTAAATGAGACCACCCTTTTAAGTTGAACCTTTTTACACTTGGAAAATCTCAACCTTAGAGCCTAGCTAAGCTCACCACACAAACCTTTTAAAACACACACATTAGCCTAAGTCACCACTTCTAGTCGTATTTAGGGTGGTGCATGGTTTGATGTTTACTTTTGTTTTATGATGTGATGTTTTAGTTTGGATGTTAGGGTGTATATCCGTAGAATGAATGGTAGGATGATTTAGTCTAATCATTATCTTCTGCATGGGATTATGCTTAAGGGGCGCTTTAATAAAAATGTAACTACTTTTGCTGTGCAGGTTGCTTATACCCTTAAGCATAATCCAAAATAGGCTAGGTGGACCTGGTTAGCCATGTGTGGGGTGCTAAGTCAAATTTGTTTATATATATGCTTGGGAATGTGCGGTTTGTTTAGCTAATATCTATTTTGTCGGTTTTAGTTAGATTTACTTTTCCCTTTTCATGTAAGTTTATAATTACGATTTTGGAATGATTGTTATGGGGGACTAGGATGATTATTGGTTATAAGATCACATCTTATGTACCATGTGAAGCCTTTGGAGTATCCACATTCCAACCATCTAAAAGAAGGATGCAAAAGGAGAAAGAAGAAAGAAGAAAAGAAGAATGAAGACCCCTATAACATGAATTCCTTTTTGTAATTTATTTGTAATCCGGGTTGTATAAGGGTAGAGCTCGGCTACCCAATTTATTTTCGGGTTTGTGCGGTGATTCTCGACCACACTTGACCTCTTATTCTTTTGTGCTAACTTTATAAAATATTTGATGTTTGTTTAGCTTGTGCATTAGAAATATCATGTTTTCCTAGTTTCTTCCTTGCTTTGAGGTATGGCCTGGATGACGATTAGACTCTTAAGAAAAAAAATCTTCTACAAAATTAATCAACTCAAAATTAAAAATTAATAACTCATAACCTCACCTAAAGCTTAGGCTAAAAATCAAGATAAAAGAATTAGCAATCCCTTATCTAGATGTTGTATTTTCTTTATAACATCATGCATAAAAACATATTACTTCACTCTTGATTTGGAGGGCTTCCACCCGTGCTAAACAACTTGGCTTAACCTTTGAGAACCATTGAAAAAATACACCTCCCCCTTCTCCCTAATTTTGGCCCATAATCTTGTTTCTCATGCATTAAATATATGAATCTTATAATCATGAGTCAAATGATTGTCCAAAAATGAAAGTAAAATGTAATATGTTTTGCATTAGATTTAGGCTATTTTTCATGCCCTTATATGATCTAGTCTCTTAGAGAGTGAGTTTAAAGACTTAGTTTCTTTCTAAAATAAATAACAGCTTAGCTATCTTGCATAAACATATGACTTGACTACATTAATTTAAAATTGTAGGAGGAGTTAGTTGGCGGCCACCCTAGGCAGTTGTAAGTCTAACAGTCGGGTGGTTTATCCTCTCTTGTGGCGGTAAACTATATGCTCATTTTTGTCTTATATTTATGTCATGCCTTGGCCCTCACCAGAGCTCCCTAGATTTAGGTTCTAAGATTGCTATTTTCCTTCAGGGTCGTGAGCATAAATCCTCACCTCTTAGGTATTTTCATGACCTTGCATCATCGAATTATAAGCCCTAAACTTCTAATAGAAATTCAACTCAAACAAATAATTCCCCTTAATTTCAAAAATGTAAAGCCCAACCATAGTATAGTTTGGGATGCTCATTAGGATTCCTAGTATCATGAGCATCCCCTACTCATCTCCATTTGGTTTCAATAATAACTCCCTCCCTTTGATCAATCTCATTTGATCTTCCAAAATAAACTAATTTATTGATAGTCTAACTTTAAAATCTTTGGAGATAATGATAATTTATCTTAATCGAGAGTATTCTTAAGGAAACTCATTCCTTAAGATGTAATTAACTATGAAGGCTTGCCTCCATAGGGAACTTAACGAGCCCGATTTAAAATAAACCTTGCTTTACTTTTCCATGTAAAGTAAGAGAAGAATCTCTGGTAGATACGAAGACCCATAGTCCTTATGAGTCCTTATTCAAATGATTAGGTCCATTGTAGGGTGGTGACTTATACCTTTCGAGATAGTACACCTCTCCTCAATATCGTACCTAATCAGCCTAATAAGAATATCTGCGGATCTACGTGGTGTCCCAACTAAAGGCGTATATTTTTGTTTTCATTTATCCTCTTCAAAAGGATATATGAAGGCAGAAATATTTCACCACAACCCCACACATGGGTAACCAAGTCCACCTATCCTAACTTGGGTTACGCTTAGGGGGATAAGTAACATGTACAACAAAATGCATTTAATAATTTTATTACAGCATCCCTTTAGCACAACCCCCTGCAGAAAGCATGATTAGGCTAATATCGGCCCAACATTCAAACTACGCACATACACCATAACATTCGGTCTAAAATAATATATCACAAAACCAAACATTCATCAAACCATGCACCACCCTAACATAAGGCTAGAAATGGTGACTTAGTCTAATGTGCATGTGTTAAGGCCTGTATGACATGTCCTAACTAGGCTTTAGAGTTACGGTTTGCTAAATGTGAGGGATTTAATTTATAAAAGGTTGATTTCTCTTTAAATGGTTTTGTTGATCTAGAGATTTTCTTTAGTATTTTCTTTCGTTTCATATAAACACATAAAACTAAGTGTTGTAAAGAGAAGAAGAGAGGGAGTCTCTTTTCCTCCCTATCTTAAGTCAGTTCTAAGGTAAATTAATTAATGAATTTCTTTTGGTGAATGGTTTATTATGTATTTTAATTAACCCTAAGTTTAGATTCATTCTAAATAACCCCATTTAATAAGAAAGGCATCTTAGAATTAATTATTATTGATTACTATGACATAACACACATTTTTTTTATTTCTTTCTATCATGTATGTCATGCATATGAATAACCTTAAGCATACCTATACATACAATGTAAATCTTAGAATACTTTGATGATGAATGCAAATAAATGTAAATTTGAATATTTCATTTATTGATTGAATTATGAATGCATGTTTTTATTATGTAGAAAAGAGAGATTTTTCATCCATTAACTAAACACACATTCACATGTATAAACGTTATAAGTGAGTATGATGCCATTATTTTTTACTCTAGGGGTGTAAGGTACAAGACCTAATTAGGGCTACTTAAAGCCTCATAATCTCGAGATGTCCAAACTAATATACCACTTTACTTAGATACATGTAAATATATAAATAGTTGTGAGGATAGAAGAATCCATGCAAAAAGTTATATTTTATTTGTTTGATTTTTGATTCTTTATTCATTTGCCACATCACACATGTATATGTATGAGAGTTTAAACTGAGTATGGCGCCATTGTTTTCTACACCAGGGGTATAAGATACAAGACCTACTTAGGGCTACTTAAAGCCTCACAGCCCCAAGATGTCCAGACTAATATATCAGTTTTCTCAAATACACGTGAATGTACAAAAAGAACCAAATGGAATTGGAATCATGCAAGAAATTGAGTTTAATTTGGTTGTATGATTTGCATGTATAATATGAAAACCCTTCCCAAGACTTAACATAGAGATGCATAGGAATAGATTTAGGAAAGTGTTGTGTTCTTCTCAAATGAACTATACAATTGCAAATCCTATGTGAACCCATGTTGAGAGAAGGTAAGAGAATTTCATAGTATACATTTTATGTTATCATCACATCCAAGCTTATAAATATTTGTAATAAGCATTACTTCATTTATAAGAATTGGTTTATAGGTTTTGAAAGTAGTTTTTGGTTTAATAGCGATAATAGCCATTCATATTCTTAATTTTAGCCAACACATGCAATTTAACATAAAAGGAAATATTTCATTTAATTAATTTTAAAAAGAAATAAATGCATGATTTCATATGGCAAGCAATATTTAGCATGATTGGAAAGAAATAATGGAATATAAACACATGATTTCATTCATCCCAATTAATTCCTTAGGACAATCATAGTAGATAAGGCTATTTAAAATAAACCAAAATTCTTCAAAAACATTTTTTACTTTGAGTTTGATTTGATTTAGGAAATATGAAAGAGGATTGCCAATTTTAACCCATTTCCCCATGTGTGAATTAATTTGGTTTAATGAAGAATATTTAAGTTGATTTTATGTTTTGATTAGGTTAAGGTATGAATTAATTATCTCTTACCTATATCACCTTAAGTTAATTAATTAATTAATAATAAGCCAACATGATATGCAACCACATGAAAAGTAAATTTGCAATGCTCCTAGAAAATGAAAGGGGCATAATGCAATTGGCTTATGATTAATAGTTAATTAAGCTTAAGGGATCTCACTTGATTATTTTTAAGATTTTCTCACACATATGAGCTAATCATATTTTCATTATCTCTCATTTTGAGTTATTGAACACCCAAAGTGCTACCCAAAAGTTAATTAAGGTTGTTTAGATGTGAAGGAAATTTTAATTAAGTAATTAGGTTCATTAATCCATTTTGATTAAGCATAAACATCTCCAATTAAGGAAATGAGAAAGAGATCAAGAAAGAGGCCTTGATCTCAATCCCTAAGTCCTACACTTAATGACTTAGGCTCTGATCTTTATAATTAAGCTTAATTAATTAACTAAGCTACTAATTACCTCATTAATCCCTGATTAGATTAATTTTAAAAGTGAGGAAAACTTAGGAAATGAATTAAAAAAATATCTCAATCACATTCCCTAAGCTTTCTTACTATTCAACAGAGGTAATTAACTTTAAATAATTAATTAAAGCATTGTTCATTTATTAATTATCACTAATTATATTAGAAGAGTGATTAAGGCTTAATCAAGTGATTTTCCTAATTAAGCCACCAATAAAATATCAAAAAATTAGGGGAGGTAGAGGTCATCTCTTAAAAACCCACTGAAAGTTTGAGATCAATTGGGTGATTAATTAAGGAGTAATTAAGCAATTTAAGTTTTTAATAAAGCCCTAATTAAGCTAAAATCACTATTCAAAATTAACTAATAATAACTTTTTTAGATTCTACTTTGAAATTCCTTTAAAATGAGCCTAAGTTTGTATCTTTTTGGATTTTTTTGCAATTAGTTATAATTTTAGGAAGTTTCAGTATTAAAATATAATTAATTAGCCGTAATTATATCCCTAATCCCGTCGGACCACATGGCGGCTAAAGTCGCGCGCTTTCCACTTGGTGTGACGAGATTGGTTATTTAAGTTGCCACATTCATGGGCTGACTTAGTGGCGGCGAATGCACTTTCTTTGCGGACTATTCGATCTAATATCAGACGGCTGAGATTACACCTGTAGTTTAGGCTAAGAATCACAACAAATCTAGAGATTTGATCACGGACGTCCATTCCAATCATGCAGAATAGATGGTGCATGATCATTCTCCTTCGCGATGACAAAAGATGAACACTGTTCATCTTTTCTCATTCAATCTGAGCTCACCCGAGCTCAGATTGGGACCAAAATGATCCCACACTTTCAGAAGGAGGGGGGATGCATATCCAATAATCAAGATTGCATGGGGTACCAATTCCTTTCAAAAAGACCAGTTAAAAATTTTCTAAAGCTACGGTTTTGAACAATTACCTCCCCAGAGGATATCACCAATGCTTCTAATGATAGAGGTAGCTTCGTCTAGTAGAGACGAAGCCCTGCTGAAGAAATCCGATTTTGATTTGAAGTGGATTGCTTGGTCGAGCAAGCACCTCTTCAATGGAGATCAATCTTGATTGAAGTTCCACTTCCGTGGCTTGGGGGCTTGGGAAATGACTCAATCAAGCTCGTGAGGTGTTGTGAGGGTATGGGTAAAAAGAATTTTAGTTTGGTGAAGTGAGGAGGGAGTATTTCTTGGAATGGTGATGCCCGGTTTACTGCAGAGGAGTAATGCTGATCAAGGGAGCTTCGGGAGACCTTGGGAAAGCTCTATGAGAATTTGAAATCACTCTATGGTCAAATGAGATTGAATTCTCTGCAAAACTAGTTGAATTGAGGGAGTATATCCCTCCATTTAGCCAAGTGGATGGACAAAATCATTCCCAAGAATTTTGTCACTTACCACCGTCAAGTCATCAGATGGGTCACCGTCAATCCGAGGTGCATGCCATTAGTGGCCAAAGCCATGTAAGGGTCTCAAGGCTTGATATGGGCAAGTGGGAGAGGATTTTCTTCTCCTTGCACCCGTCGAGTTCGGCCATGGATTGGGGAGAGTGAGCTTTGCTTGGTGAGTTTCCTTTGGTCTAAGGTAAGTCCTAGGGTGCTTAGAGTGGGTTAGTGAGCTCTAGGGATGCCTCATTTGGTAAAAGAGGCAGCCATGGGGAGTGAAAATGAATTTTCCACTAAGGTAGGAATCCAAGGTGGGAGCTTTGTCCATTGGGTAGTCAACTTGGGATGAGTTTGTTTGGCTTTTGGGTTAACTTTGGAGTAGCCTAAGGCTAGTTTGGGGTATGCTTTGGTCGGTTAGTAGCATCCCATGGCTTGGTTTTGGGTGACATGAGCTCATTTGGTCAAATGGGTTCATTTGGGTTAGGTTGGATTGGGTTGACCAGTTGGTCAAATTAGGTCAAACCAAGGCTTCGATTAGGTTCATATGATGATTTGGGATGTTTTGGTTCAATAATTTGGATTGGTTTGGCTTAGGTTTGAATTTGACTCATTTGTATTCAAAAAGGTCAAATTGGTCAAATAAACCAATTTAACCAAATTAGGTTGGGTTAGGTGTTGTGTCAAGTTCAATTGGTTGATTGAAAATGATTTTAGGCTTTGGTTTGCTTTAATTTGGAATTAATTTGGATTTTGATCAATGTAATCTTTTACGTCAATTTGGGCTAGGTTGAGTCAAGCTGACCAATTGGTCAGTTTGACTCAACGTAGGCCAAATTGACCTAAAAGGTCACATTGACCAAAATCTAAATTAATTTCAAATTAAACCAAACCAAAGCCTACAATAATGTTCAATCAACCAATTGAACTTAATTAAACACCTAACCCAACATAATTTGGTGAAATGTGTCAAATTGGTCAATTTAACCAATTTGACCTTTTTGAATCCAAATGAGTCAAATTCAAACCTAAGCCAAATTAATCCAAATTAATTGAACCAAAATATCCCAAATCATCATATGAACCTAACCCAAGCCTTAGTTTGACCCAATTTGACTAATTGGTCAAACCAACCCAACCTAACCCAAATGAATCCATTTGACCAAATGAGCTCATGTCACATTAGACCAAGCCATGGGATCCTATTGATAGACCAAAGCATACCCCAAACCAGCCTTAGGATACTCCCAAGTTAACCCAAAAGCCAAACAAACTCATCCCAAGTTGACTACCCAATGGACAAAGCTCCCACCTTGGATTCCTACCTTAAGTGGCAAAATCCATTTTGCACTCCCCAAGCTAGCCCCCCATTTACCAAATGAAATATCCCTAGAGTTCACTATCACACTCTAAGCACCCTAGGACTTACCTTAGACCAAAGGGAACTCACCAAGTCAAGATCACGCTCCCTCATCCATGGCCAACCCAACGGGTGCAAGGAGAACCAAATCCCCTCCCACCTGCCTATATCAAGCCTTGAGACCCCTTACATGGCTTTGGGCACTCATGGTTTGCCACCTCAAATTGACGACCCCTCCGATGACTTGATGGTGGCGAAGTGACAAAATTTGTGGGAATGATCTCATTCGTCCACATGGCTCAATTGAGGGATATACTCCCTCAATTCAACTGGTTTTGTGGAGAATTCCATCCCATTCAACCCTACAGTGATTTTGAATTCTCATAGAGCTTTCCTAAGGCCTCCCTAAGCTCCCTCGATCGGCATTACTCCTCTATGTACAAATCCGAAATAGGGCATCACCATTCCAAGCAATACTCCCTCCTCTCTTCACCAAACTCAAATTCCTTTTACCCATACCCTCACCACACCTCGTGATTCGAAGTCATTTCCCAAGCCCCTAAGCCACAAGAAGACAACTCGATCAAAACCATCAAGATCAGACAAGCTTGGTCGATCGAGTAATCCACTTCAAATCATGATCGAATTTCTTCAACAGGGCTTCGTCTCTACTTGACGAAGTTACCTTTGTCATCTGAAGTATCGGTGATAGCCACCGTGAGGTAATTGTTCAAAATCGAAGCTATGGAGAATTTTTAGTTGGTCTTTTTCGAAAGGAATTGTCATCCCATGCAATCTTGATCGTTGGATATACATCCCCCCTCCTTCTGAAGGTGTGGGATCATTTTGATCCCAATCCGAGCTCGGGTGGATTGAACGAGGAAAGATGAACGGTGTTCATCTTTCATCATGTGCAAAGGAGAAGAATCGTGCACCATCTATTCTACGTGATTGGAATGGACAGCCGTGATCAAATCTCTCTAGCTCTACTGTGATTCTTAGCTTAAACCACGAGTGTAATCTCGACCGTCCGATCTTAGATCGGACAGTCCGCATAGAAAATGCATCAGCCGCCGCTGAGTCAGTGCACATATGTGGCAACTTAAATAACCAATCAGGTGATGCCATGTGGAAAGCGCACTACTTTGGCCGCCATGTGGCTTGACGGGATTAGGGATATAATTAGGGCTAATTAATTCTATTTTTAATACTAAAACTTCTTAAAATTATAACTAATTGCAGAAAAATCTAAAAAATATGAACTTAGGCTCATTTTAAAGGTATTTTAAAGTAGAATCTAGAAAAATTATTATTAATTAATTTTGAATAGTGATTTTTAGGTTAATTAGGATTTTATTAAAAACTCAATTAGCTAAATTACTCCTTAATTAATCACCCAATTGATCACAAACTTTCTATGGGAATTTAAGGAGATGATCTCTACCTCCCCTAATTTTTTGATATTTTATTAGTGGCTTATTTGGGGAAATCACTTGATTAAGCCTTAATCACTCTTTTTATTTAATTAGTGATAATTAATAAATGAACAATGCTTTAATTAATTATTTAAGCTTAATTACCTCTGTTGAACAATAAGAAAGCTTAGGGAATGTGATTGAGATATTTTTTAATTCATTTTTTAAGTTTTCTTCACTTTTGGAATTAATCTAATTAGGGATTAATGAGGTAATTAGTAGCTTAATTAATTAATTAAGCTTAAATATAAAGATCAGAGCCTAAGTCATTAAGTGTAGGACTTAGGGATTGAGATCAAGGCCTCTTTCTTAATCTCTTTCCTTTAGTCCATCTCATTTCCTTAATTGGTGATGTTTATGCTCAGTCAAAATGGATTAATGAACCTAATTACTTAATTAAAATTTTCTTCACATCTAAACAACCCTAATTAACTTTTGGGTAACACTTTGGGCGTTCAACAACCCAAAATGAGAGATAATGAAATTATGATTAGCTCATATGTGTGAGAAAATTATAAAAGTAATTAAGATCCCTTAAGCTTAATTAACTATTAATCATAAGCCAATTGCATTAGGACTCTTTCATTTCCTAGGATCATTACAAATTTACATTTCATGTGGTTGCATATCATGTTGGATTATTATTAATTAGTTAATTAACTTAAGGTGATGTAGGTAAGGGATAATTAATTCATTTGATTCATACCTTAACCTAATCAAAACATAAAATCAACTTAAATATTCTTCATTAAACCAAATCAATTCACACATGGGGAAATGGGTTAGAATTGTCAAACCTCTCTCATATTTCCTAAATCAAATCAAACTCAAAGTAAAAAAAAATGTCTTTAAAGAATTTTGGTTTTTTTAATAGGATTATCTAATATGATTGTCCTTAGGAATTAATTGGGATTAATGAAATCATGTGTTTACATTCCTTTACTTCTTTCCAATCATGTTAAATATTACTTGCCATATGAAATCATGCATTTATTTATTTTTAAATTAATTAAATGAAATGTTTCCTTTATGTCCAATTGCATGTCTTAGCTAAAATTAAGAAAATGAGTGGCTATTATCACTCTTAAACCAAAACCACTTTCAAAACCTATAAACCAATTCTTTAAATGAAGTAATGCTTATTACAAACATTTGTAAGCTTGCATGTGATGATAGATAAAATGTATACTATGAAATTCTCTTTCCTTCTCTCAACATGGGTTCATAGATTTGCAAGTGTATAGTTCATTTGAGAAGAACACAACACTTGCCTAAATCTATTCCTATGCATCCCTTTGTTAAGACATGGGAAGGGTTTTCATATTATACATGTAAATCATACAACCAAATCAAACACAATTTCTTGCATGATTCCTAATCCAATCAGTTCTTTTGATACATTCATGTGTATTTGAGAAAAGTGATATATTAGTCAGCACATCCCGGGGTTGTGAGGCTTTAAATAATCATAAGTAGGCCTTGTACCTTACACCCCTCATGTAGAAAATAATGGTGCATTCTCTTAAAACCTCATACATATGCTTGTGTGATGTGGCCAATGAATAAAGAATCAAAAATAAAACAAATAAAATATAACTTTTTTCATGGATTCTTCTATCCTCATAGTTATTTATACATTTACATGTATCTAAGTAAAGTAGTATATTATTCTGGACATCTCAGGGCTATGAGGCTTTAAGTAACCCTAAGTAGGTCTTGTACCTTATGCCCCTGATGTAGAAAACAATGGCATCATACTCACTTATAACTTTTATACATGTAAATGTGTGTTTAGTTAATGGATGAAAAATCTCTATTTTCTACATAATAAAAACATGCATTGATAATTCAATCATTAAATGAAACATTCAAATTTACATTTCTTTGCATTCATCATTAAAGTATGCTAAGATTTACATTATATGTATTGGTATGCTTAAGGTTATTCATATGCATGATATACATGATCGAAAGAAAAAATTAATGTGTGTTATGTGATAGTAATCCATAATAATTAATCATAAGATGCCTTTCTTATAAAATGGGGTTATTTAGAATGAATCTAAACTTAGGGTTAATTAAAATACATAATAAATCATTCACCAAAGGAAATTCATTAATCAATTTACCTTAGAAATGACTTCAGGTAGGGAGGAAGAGAGACTCCCTTTATTTCTTCTTCTTTACAACACTTAGTTGCTAAGTGTAAGCCATGTGAAACAAAAGAAAATACTAAATAAAATCTATAGATCAACTAAACCATTTAAAGAGAAATTAACTTTTTATAAATTAAATCCCTCACATTTAGCAAACCATAACTCTAAAGCTTAGTTAGGACATGTCACACAAGCCTTAACACATACACATCATACTAAGAGACCATTTCTAGCCTTATGTTAGGGCAGTGTATGGTCTGATGAATATTTAGTTTTGCGATGTATTATTTTATACTGGATGTTATGGTGCATGTGCGTAGTATGAATGTTAGGCTAATATTAGCCTAATCATACTTTCAGCAGAGGGGTTATGCTAAAGGGGCATTGTAATAAAAATACTAAATATTTTTTGTTTTACAGGTTGCTTATACCCCTAAGCATAACCCAAGTTAGGACAGGTGGAGTTGGTTACCCATGTGTAGGGTGCTAAGTCCAAATTATTCCTATAACTACTTGGGTTATAAGGTGTGTTTAGCCAACATTTGTTTTGCTGGAGTAGCTTGATTTACTTTCCTTCCTTTTAATGTAATTTTTGCATTAGGATTAGGATAAGTGTTATGGGGATTAAGGATGAACATTGATTATAAGACCATGTCTTATGCATCATGTGATGTCTTCGGAACAAACTACATCCCACTTAAACCAAAAGAAAGAGAGAAAATGGAGCGAATTAAAAAATGAAGAAATGAAAGATGAAGAGTGAAGAATGGAGGATGAAGAATGAAGACCCCTAGAACACTTATCCTTTCATAATTATAATTATTCCTTCATTATATTGGGATGTATAAGGGTAGTGAGCTGCCCACATTTCTTTTCAGTTGTATGGTACTAAGCTCGCCTCTTATTCTTTTACGATAGCTTTATAAAATTGTTTGATGTATTGTTTAGCTTGTGCATTAGAAACATCATGTCTTTTCATAGTTTCTTTATGATTGGCAATTGCTGTGTGGCTTGGATGCGATTAGCCTCTTAGGATAAAAAATAAATTATCTATCTCACTAACAACTCATAATAAATTTTTTAAAATAATTCATAACCTTACCTAAAGCCTAGGCTTTACTCAAGATAATAAAAATATTTAACAATCCTTTAGCTAGATGATTGAATGTATAATGTCATGCATATCATATTCTTCCACTCTTGCTAAGAGAGGGCTTCCATCTGTGCTAGAGAATAAAGGCTTAACCTGTAAGAGCCTTAGATGGAAAGGCACCTCTTTCTCTTTTGATTTGGCCCATAATCAATTTCTCATGCATTTAGGCATATAAAATCTTATATCGTGTTAAGATAAATTATCCAAAATTAAATAAAACTTGATAAGAATTTGCATTAGATTTAAGTCATTACTCATGCCCTTCAAGATCTAGTCTCTTAGGGAGTGAGTTTAAGGAATTAGTTTCTCTTCTAAGTAAATAATAGTCTAACCATCTTACAAAATATATGGCTTGTCCACATGGCTACCACTGTAGGTGATAATAAGCCCAGCAGTCAGGTGGTTCATTCTCTCTAGTGGAGATAAACTAGATGCCCATTTTTTCCTTAGATTTAGGTCATATTTTGGCCCTTTCCAAAGCTTCCTAGATTCATGATCTGAGGTTGTTGTCTCCTTTTTGGGCTACAAGCATAAATCCTCACCTCTTAGGCATTTTCCATAATCTTGTGTTGATGGATTATCATTAGCAATCTAATAAAATTTCTACTCAAATAAATGAATCTCTTCGATTTCAAATACATAAATCCCAACCATAGGATATATTGGAGTGCCCACTAGGATTCCTAGTATCATGCATACTCCTTACTCATCCTCTTTGGTTTCGATAATATCTTTTTCCTTTGGGTCTCTCCCATTTGATTTCCAAAATACAATTAACCCTTTGATAGTCCTATCTTTGAATTCTTAGAGATAATAATCACCTACTTTAATCGAGAGTATTCTTAAGGGATTCATTTCTCTTAGGATGTAATTAACTATGGAGGCTTTCCTCCATATGGAACTTAACGAAGCCAGTTTAAATAAACCCTACTTTACTTCTCCATGTAAAATAGGAAAAAAATATCTAGTATATTTGAAGACCCCATCATGCCTTAGGAGTCTTTATTAGGTGATTAGGTCCATTACAGGATAGTGACTTCTATCTCTTGAGATAGTACACTATTCCTTAATGTAATACCTGATCACACTAATGAGTGCATCTGCAAATCTACGTGGTGTCACCTCACACAAACACACCCAACACAAAAATAAGCACCATAATTATTTTCTAATAAGAAAAATTGATCATTTAGATTGTAAAGATTATAAGATCATTGCAAGTAAAAGTTTAAATGCCAAACATTGATTATTAGTCTTAGATTTTTAGATGAAACATTGGAAGATGAAAAATAAATCAAATTATTATCCTAAGATTAGATGGGGCCACTTAAAGAACACTAATAAAAATATTTTTAAGAGCAAGCTATAAGAGCTTTAAATTTTGGATGTTAATAAGGAAGCTAATGTTATGCAATAAAAAGTAGTAAGTGAAATTAAGCAAGTTGCTAAAAATGTGCTTGGAGAATCAAAAGGAAAAGCTTCTTTCAATAAAAATAGTTGGTGGTGGAGCCAGAATGTTCAAGAAAAGATAAAAAAAGTGTTGTTATAAAACTTTGGTTTAGATGTAAAACTTCAGAATTGAGAAAAATATAAAGTGGCATGTAGAGATTCTAAGAAAGCAAAATATGATGCAAAAAATTTATTTTTAATGATTTATACAATAGATTAAATTCCAAAGAAGGTGAAAGATGTATGTATAAGTTAGCTAACCAAAGACATAGGAGAAGTAAAGATCTAGCTCAAGGGTGTATTAAGGATGAAAATCATAAAGTGCTTTTCTTAGAAAAGGATATTGAAAATAGGTGGTGGGGTATTTTGATAAACTTTTCAATGAAAGATCTAAAAATATGATTAATTTTAGCAACCTTAATACTTTAAACAAAAATAGAGAATTTTGTTTTTATCTTCATATTAGTAAATCTGAAGTTAGAGAAGCCTTACATAAAATGAAATGTGGAAAAATAGTAAGACCAGATGATATTTTAATAGAATTGTGGAAATATTTAGGAGATCAAGAAATTTCTTGGCTTACAAATCTTTTAATTTTATTTTAAAGACTAAAAAAGTTGCCGATGAGTGGAGAAAGAGTTTGTTGGCTCCTATATTTAAGAAAAAAAGGTGATGCACAAGAGTGTGTGAATTATAGAGGAATTAAGTTAATGTTATACATTAAAATCGTGGGAGAGAGTAATTGTACATAGTTTAGGATGTGATACAAAAGTTTCTCACAATCAATTTGGTTTCATGCCAGGTATATATACTGTGGATGCCATACATTTGTTAAGAGGTTTGATGGAGAAGTATAGAGAAAGCAATGAGGATCTACATATGACATTTATTGATTTAGAGAAAGCTTATGATAAAGTTTCAAGAGATGCTCTTTGAAAAGTTCTAGAAAAGAAAGGAGTTAATATTAGTTATATTCAAGACATTAAGGATATGTATACTAGAGCTGTTACTTCTGTCCAAACACAAGGAGGATTGACAAAATATTTTCCTATTTTAGTTGGATTACATCAAGGATCAGTTTTAAGCCCTTATATTTTTGCTTTAGTTATGGATGCTTACTAGGCATTTATAGTAAGATGCACCTTAGTGTATGCTTTTCGATGAAATTCTTCTTGATAAGACTAGAGAGGGAGTCCAAGAGAAACTTGAATTATGGAGGTCAACCTTAGAGTCTAAAGGTTTTCATTTAAGTAGATCTAAAATTGAATATATAGAGTGTAATTTTAGTTATAGAAGTTATAGTGGTAGTGTTGTGACATTAAGTGAATAAGTTATTAAAAAGTATCAGATATTTAGGCTCTATTACTCAAAATCATGGTGAATAGATGGAGATGTTATTAATAGAATTCAAGTTGGATGGTTGAAGTGGAGGAATGCATCTGGCCTATTGTGTGTTAGAAAAGTACCGCTTAAACTTAAGGGAAAATTGTAAAAGATGGTGTTAAGACCTGCAATGATTTATAGTGCTTATGATTTATATATCTAAATCATTCTATAAATAATTATTACATTGTTACTTAAATAAAGCACTTAAAAAGTAAAGTACATTGCTATATACTTTGTAGAAAAATAAAAATTTTGAAGTGCTTTTTTAAGTACTTGAGGTTTTATTGGTGCATTCACCATTTCATAAATTTTTTATATATTTTGAGTTAAATTAAATATGTAGTAAAAAAAGTAA